>JAWMRA010000002.1:2272317-2355305 GCA_035584735.1 Pseudotriccus pelzelni | reverse complement strand
TGGCCCGGCTGGTGATGCTGTGCCTGATGCCCCCAGGACAGGGATGGCCCTCCTGGCTGCCAGGGCACTGCTGACTCGTGGCCAACTGGCCATCGACCAGGACCCCCAGGTCCCTTTCCCTGGCACTGCTTTCCAGCAGCTCATTCCCCAGTCTGTCCGTACAGCCGGCATTGCCCCATCCCAGATGGCACTTCCCTTGTAGAACTTCCTCTGGTTGGTGATTGCCCAGCCCTCTAATTTGTTGAGGTCTCTCTGCAGAGCCTCCCTGCCTTCCAGGGAGTCAACAGCTCCTCCCAGTTTTGTGTCATCTGCAAACCTGCTCAGTGTCCCTTTCAGTCCTGCATCCAAGTCATTTATGAAGGTGTTGAAGAGCAAAGGGCCCAAGATGCAGCCCTGCAGAACCCCACTAGTGACAGGTGGCCAGTCTGATGTCACCCCATTCACTGTTACCCTCGGCGCTCGACCTGTGAGCCAATTGCTCACCCACCACATGATGTGCTGATTCAGCTCTGGGCTGGGCATTTTGTGCAGAAGAATCCTGCGAGGGTCAGTATCGAAAGCTTTACTGAAATCCCAAAAGATTACATCGATTGGCTTCCTTTGATCAACTGTGTGGGTTACTTTGTCACAGAAGGAAATCAGGTTTGATAAGCAGGATTTTCTTCTCATGAAGCCTTGATGGCTCTGACCAATGACTGTGTTGTCTTTCAGCTGTTTTTCAATATGTCCCAGACACTCTTCTCCATAACTTTACCAGGCACTGAAGTGAGACTGACAGGCTTGTAGTTTCCAGGGTCCTCCTTCTTGCCCTTCTCGAAAATCAGGCCAACGTTTGCCAGCTTCCAGTCAGCTGGGACCTCTCTGGATTCCCAAGACTGCTCAAAAATGATTGTGAGAGCTTTTGTGATGACATCAGCAGCTCTTTGAAGATTGATGAATCACAGATTTGTAGGGATCCAGCTGGAGCAGCAGATCTTGCATCAGATCAGGGAAGTGGTCACAGCACCAAGCCTGACAGAGTTCAAGAAGCATTTGGATGATCTTCTCAGGCACCAGGCATGGGGGCTGATCCTCTGCAGGGCTAAGAGTTGGATTTGATGATCCTTGTGGCTCCTTTCCAACCCAGCATAATCTGTTGGAGGGGTTTAGAATATTTTAGACACAAGGACTAACAGGAACAATTTATTTTATGCCACAAATGGTTTCATGATTATTTTTTCACAATTTTGTTGGCTCACTACGATCCAAAAATCTAAATAAATACATGCAGGAATATCTGTGAGAAGTATAATTCCCTCAAGGGCCTTGTCAACCTTAGAGCCAATACATTTATTATCGTTTAAGCCTGACATACAAATGTAATTGTGAGACCTGCTCCTCACACAAATGCTCATTATGCTCCTGACTGCTTATGTTGACTTCCATGGGACTATTACTGTCTTAGATGTGCAGAGCTGGATTTAATGGGTAGCAATCTGTCCTTATTACAGTGGGAAAACCAGGTGGAATACTGAGGGATGTGAGAGCAGAATCTGAACCAGTTCATACAGAGAGCAAAGAAAGTTATTTTTCTTTTTAAGCAACCAAACCAATACAGTCACATTATTTGGAGGGAGTTTGAGTTTTATTTTTAATTCTCAGTATATTTGACCTTCAAAAGGACACGTAACAATTGAATTCAGAGGTGTGCTGACTACAAGCTCAGCTCTTCATTGTGTCTGTACAGCTGAGAAAAGTGAAAACAATGAAACAGACACTTTGAGTTCCCAGTGAGAAAAAGGGAAACTGGCAGCCTTTTCTTGCTTTATTGTTAAATATCTCTATTTAAATGCAAATCATCATCTGACACTGCCAAGCAAAGTCATGTACCAGGCAGCAGGCATGCAAGTTAAAAAAAAAAAAAAAATTAAAATTATATTTTGAAGATGCTGAATTGCTTTTATTTCCAGGAGGGATAGAGGTGGCTGAATAAATTTCTGGTTTTGTACCGAGCATCAGCTCAACACCCAGGAGCTTCAAATATGAAGATTTTCATTTTAAGTGTAGCTTTTACAGAAGTGTGGGCAGACTCTCTCTAGTTAGGGATCACTTAGAGGGATATTGAGTTTCTTCTGTGTTATCCCACAACACATACTACAGTGGAAAGTCCAGTGCGTACAGTATGTTTTGGAAGGGAGTGGAATCCAGGGACAGAGGGGAAGAAGCAGCCAAGGTGCTGCCTTCCTCTGCCTCAGGAATGTGTGGTTAGAAGTGATCACTGCAGTGCTTTACACAGTATCTGGCTGCAAGACTTCTGGCTTTCTCCCTAAACTCCAGACCCCTGAAGCTAGAGGGGCATGAGACTGGATGGCAAGGAAGGATTGGGCCGTAAAAGAGAGTCTTTCTCTGTCCCATTCCTCGTGATCAGGAATAGCTAGTTTATAAAACCCACTTCCTGGGCTTTATTCTGTTTCTATTCTGTTGAGCAAGCACCAAAATGCACCAACAACCTGCATCTTACCAGGCCTCATCTGTTAAAATTCTTCCTTTAATTTGCTGTTTCCCTCACCTTCTTTTTAAGCTTCCATTCTTATAAATTAATGTGGATGTATTTGCTTTCCGTGCAGGGTTCCAGTAGTCTCTTAATAATCATAATAATCATTGTTACTGATTAAAGTTGCATTATTCATGCCAGATGGAGTGTCCTCCCTGTCAGCCAGAATGAGTTTGCATTATGTAGTTATAGTACATTTGTGATCTAAATAAACAGATGGTAGAATGTGACAGCAAATTATGTGCTGGTGATGTCAGCAACAATGTTTCCCAAGTAGAATTGCTTTAAATGAACATGAATGCAACAAGGGGCTGGTAGCTTTAACAAGGTAGTTGGCATACAGGGTGGTAATTACCATACAGCATCATCAATAGTGCCAAGAATGCTGAGGGAGGAACACTGGCTTTCAAAATCAGCGACAGAAAGTCCAACTTCGCTGGATTGTCACACTGGGTTTGCTCAGCTCTGTAACATCTCCCAGGAATAAGCACAGTGCGAGCAGAGGAGCAGTGTTTGCTTTGAGGTGATCCAACCTTAGGTGGGAGACATTTTGCACTTTCTGCAATGCTGTCTCCCATCAGGCCGTGTGGAAATTCACAGAGTAGCATCTCAGCAGTATTCAGTGATGAACAGAAGTTCAATCAAAGACAGGGTTAGGTTCATGTGGTCAAAACTGCAGCATTAAGGGCTGTGTACAGCGTTCAGTAATATCTGTGTTGGGTTTCTTGGCTCATCCCTTCAGCTCTGGCTGGTGCAAAGGCTTGGCTGTCTGCACCTCAGGCCCTTCCACACCTGGGGCTCAGGGTGCAGTAAGACAGGCTCTGTGTGTGTGCTCTGGGAGCATTCAGTATTTGGAAGGAGAAGCACTAGGAGCAGGCGCGTGACTGAGCTCTGGCCGTGTTCAGATGGGAGCACAGACTGGCATGGGACTCTAGGAATGTTCTCTCAAATGCTGTAAGATGCAGCCAGAAGAGAATGTGCCAGCTCTTCTGTTTGCTTTCCATTTTGCCATGACACAGAGATGTGAACTCAGCTCCCTCTTCTGTCCAAGCAGATATCAGTCAGTAATAACTAGGTAGTTTCTAAAACCTACCGTTGCTAACTCTTCCTCCTCCAGCTGTATTTTACAGTGAAAGCACCTGCAGTTCTTTTTCTTGAGGGACTAAACCTGTCAGCATGTGGAAAGATGATGCAGTGCATCATGTTCAGGTTCAAGCACAACTTTAGCACAACACTAAAGAAACAGCAGCCAGAAAACAAAATGTCCAGTGAGTTTGGCTCACAGGTTAACAGGTTGCATAGGGCACATTTCCCTTACCATAATATTGGACGTGCAGACTATACAAACTTTTGGGGAAAAAGGGTAGCTTACAGTCAAAGGCATTGAGTGTAGCACCCCAGAGTTCAGATGAAATTGGACAGGAGCTAGAGAGCTGTATATCCTTTCTAGCACAGCCATCTCTTCTCCTGTGAAGAAATCAGCTGATCTCACAAAGGCTGTAGAAAGCAACAGCGGGTGGTGAAATCTTTTTTGTGTTTGTTTTAAAATGTCCCAGTCATTATGCATAGCAAATAGATATTTAGAGCATAACTCACTTAGATAAGTAGCTATATTTTGTGTATGTTTGACACCAGTTGTGGTTATTCAGCTGGCCCTTTTTTACAGGCACTGTTTCAACCTTGGTAAAACACAAAAAGCTTCCAAAGGCAAGATGGACCCTCCTCTGTGTCAGTTGCTGGATGGTAAAGGAATGAAAGGAAGCCACATTTCTAATCTGTCTTTGTGTCTGTTCTGCAGGTGGTCGTTGCCACAAGTCCTGCACAGGCCGATGCTGGGGACCCACAGAGAATCACTGCCAGACCTGTAAGTGTGTGAGCCTGAGGGGATAAAACTGGGAAATGCTGTAGCTGAGATCCTACTTTTTTTGTTGTTGCTGTTGTCAACTGTGAAAGGATACTATAAAATCTGGGTTTAGTATAACTCTAAAATATATAAGATTTGTTTTCCCTGTGTTTGTACCCACAGACAATTTGCTCTTTTTTCACCCGCGTGAATTATTTTTTTGTTTCTTCCCTTGTACTTTCTAAGACTGCTTAAGCCATCTTGAAATTTCTTTTTGCTTCTTGTTGGCAACAAGGAATATGGCTCTTGAGAGTTCTGATGGTTATTTTGGAATACCCTGAAAAAAACTACAAGGTAGATTTGAAGATCTTTAATGATGACCTGACACTGGAAGGTTCCTGATACCAAAACACTCTGTTAATTTCAGTGGGAGCTTGGGAATAGTAGTCATCTTGCAGAATTGTTTCTTTTTATAATAACTTCAGAATGTATTTGAGTCACACCAAAAGAGAGAATAATAGTTGTTTTGAGAAGGAAGTAACAAGTGAAGGATTGTTCACAGTGTCTGTCTGTTCTATTAAATTTAGAGAGCATTACAAGGAATTAAAAAAAGAGTTTCTTCCTTGTGTGCTTTCAGCTTCTTCAGATAGGCACTAAAGAGCTAGAAGTGCAGTCACAATATTAGCAGATATTAAAAAGGAGAAAATTGAAAGCTGCCTTTTCCTACAGGTTTTTTTTCTTTTCCCCCCTTATAAGAGGGTGCAAATCAGTTGTGTTTACTGGAGTCACTCTTCCCGGGAAATGAAATGATTGCTAGTAGCTCCCCCAGAGAACACCGCTCCAGCTTGTGCTTGTTTCCTTGGCTGAGTCGTAGATAGGAGGAAGGGACTGTGACAAATTAACTGCTCTCAAGTGAGCACACTGACTAACTGAGCTGATGGTGGCCCAGTGTCATCTGCCTCTTTTGTGGGACATATTAGGAACAGTGTGCCTATGCCTTTTTCTTTTTCTTTTTTTTCTTTCCTTTTTTTGACTACTTGGAGCAAGAGATAGGAGGAAATTACAAAATGGCAAACAGCTTGCCATGAATGTTTTATGAGCGAGCAGGAGCAGGCAATCCAAGCCGCCCTCCTGTCCGTGGCAATGCGAGGGGCACGGGCGACAGGGCCACGCACCTGCAGAGGCTCTGCTAGCCTGCCCGGCGCTGCTTTTCCTTCAGGAGCATCAGCTCGTGCTGCTGGCAAAGCTGGTGACAGTTACAGCTCTGCTGAACTTAATGTGGTCTCATATTCCTTTCACATGGTGCTTTATCTGCAGGTGTGACTAAAAAACCTTTGGGACAGAGTGTAGGAATTGTGGTGTAACGAGCGAGGCCAGGGAGAGTGATGCCAAGGAGACTCTTCTTTGCCTGAGTGGAGATAGGAGGTCTCCTTTCCTTTGCTGACAGTCTGTGTGAAAGCCCCAAAGAAGTCAGTGCTCAGGAAGCCTCCTTGCCTTTAGGAGGCTGAAATGCATTCAAGGTTATGTGCTGAAGTAGATAATGGAAAGGGATTTAAACCCTAGCTGACCAAATTATATTATATCATGGTTAGAATTAATTAATGCTGGGTTTTTTTCTCTGTCTTAATGAGAGGCCTGTTTGTCTATTAAAAGTAGTAACCTGGGTAATCCATCCAAACTTAAGGAGGTTTTTTTCCTCAGGCCTTATGTGGTTAGCTTATCCAAGAATAGTTTAAATCTTGGCATTTATGATTCTGGCTCAGGCCTTGGCTTATGGCAGGTCTGACTGTGTAGCTGCAGAAGTCCATGTGGCAGGATCAGCTACTGTAGTCTCAGCCTCTACAAGGCACCGCTCTCCGATAAGTGAACTGATTTGATGGATTAACGTAGTAATGCCAAAGAGAGAAAAACTTATCTGCAGTGCTGTGAAGTCAGAAGCTTAGCAGAGCTGCACGGAAGGTTTGCTCCAGGAGTGACAGCTATCTCTCCTTTCACAGTGACTGCCCTCTCAAATTCAAATAGTGAGGGCAGGCTAAGGCACAACATGGGTTTAAAGTAATAAGCTATGGAAAGACATATGCCATCTGAGTTTCAGGGAGATATGCAGATCACACATTTCTACTTGAAAGAGCCACTCTGCAGCCTCTGATTGTCAGGGACAGGAGTTAATTTTATATCATGTACTTCCTCTTTGCCTCCATGACCTCGCTGCACCTTGGGCAAACAGCAGGACTGAAGGAAAAGGCTGGCAAAGCGCGTTTCTTCTTTGTATTTGCTCACATTGTGGTTTTCTGCAAATTGTATGAAGCAAAGAATTGAGAATATGAGTAGGGGCTCAAAACATAAAAATGCAAGTGGGGCTATGCTTTCACTGCCTTTGTTTCTGACTTGAAAAGACACGCCTGGCTTTCAGGCTCATAAATGTTGCTGTTAGATACACACTGGAGAAAGGATGAATGGTATCATAAACACAGTGTATACCTTAACCTCCTCACCTTGGGAATGCTTCTTTCAAATGTGTGTAGGAAAACACTTCAGTAGTATTGCATCCCAGTGTCAAACTGTTTTGTTCCTAAAAGCAACTCAGAGGTGTGCCTGCATTTTAATAATTTCATTTTTTTTATTGAGTCACTGAAGCAAAGTATTCTAATGAGCCCCGTCCCAAGATAAGATTTAAATTGTTTTCCTGGGAAAGGATAAAAACATGTCTTTCATTTCAAATTACATATTGGAAAAAAAATCAAAATGCTCTGTTTTTTTTGTGAATATCATCTACATAGGTGCTTATGTTGCCTTCCAGCAATGTCTCTGTCTTTCTAACTCTGAAACACCACCTGTGTCTAACTCCATCCTAGTGCCTCCCTAAATGTGACAAGAAAAGTCATGTACTTAAGAAGACAACTAATAGGAAATTTGAATAAGGTTGTTCTGTTAGGAAGATAGAATTTCAGGCTAATGTTTTACACAGTTAACAACCCATTTTGCTTTTATAATTAAAATACTAGTAAATGTTAACATGGAGATTTTGAGAGCTAGAGGATATTATTTTTTTCTGTGTCAGCAAAGGGTAATGTGGAAATATTTTGAATAAGAATCTATTTTTCTAAGAATATTGGGCACCCACAGAATAGAATGTCAGCCACTTTAAAAAAAATCATAATAAACACTTTTGCAAATTACTAATCAAATTTTAAAATCTGTGGTTAGGTTGTTACTATTTTTCTGTTGTTGTCTACTAAGAGTTTAGGGTCGAAAATTGAAACTTTTACAAATGGAGTACTTTATTAAAATGACAGATTATGCACTTTGTCCAAGAGGAATGTAACTGAAACAAAAGAGAAAAACCTAAATTAAAATATAGACCCAACTGAGGAAAAAGACAAATAGGCTGTAAATCAAACCTGAAACATTAAACATTCAGCAAATGCAAAGTGCTCCATGACTCTCTGTGTGTACAGAAGTTTGGTCTGAGCATAATTGTATTTATAAAGTCTTTGTGCAGCTGATGCTGCTGAGGACAAGGTGCCCATGCAGTAAGTGCCAAATTAGAGCAGCAAAAGGTGAGTGGGAGTCTTGTGGGGCAGACAAAGAGCTGAACCAGCAGCTTGGATCAATCAGGGTAACCCTGCATTGCTGCTTGAAGCCAGCATCTTTAATTAAAACCCTTGTATGTCTCTAATAACTTTGCATGTTCATAACACTATTTCATTGATTTCAGTTACTTCCCATTTTTTTCTTCATAGATTTACAGTGTCCTGACATAATTAAAGAATAAGGGAAACAATAAAGGAAACTGATTATTTGCACACATATATGAGGTGCTGCTCATTCCACCCCAAGCCCAGCACAGCTTATTGCAATATCTCAGTCACACACTGGTAGAGATTGAGTCTCCTCCAGAAACCTCTCCCAGTGCACGGAATGTTTTTTCAAGACCTTGGTGTTTGTCCTTTGGTCCTGGCCCTGACTGTCACAGTTCTGTGCAGAACCCTCTGAATCTTTGGGATCCCACACGGGGTCAGTAGGTAGGTAGGTAGTAGGTCAGACAGGTAGTTGTGGTGACCCTCAAAAAGTCTGATTTGAAGCCTGGATCCCCAGCTGTGATTAGTGGAGGCTCTTCTCACAGTTACCTTGAGGGAAGATACAAGTATCTGGCACCTAAAATGCCATATAGTTTAACATTTTGGGTAAAATTTACCTGTTCATGTCACTCTTTTGGATCGATCTGAAGTCACAGCTATAAAAAAATCAATTGATTGCCTTTGGAGGAAAGTGTCTGGGGAAGAAAGCTTCTTGTCTTTTTAAACCAGTGCAGCTACATACATTTTCTATGGGGTTACCCCATGATAGTGATTGCAGGAAGCTGAACCGGTGAATTATGTTTATTGACATCTGAGCAATCAGAGTGTTTCAGGACTTCAGACTGTACACAGAATTGTCTTGTATTTGTTTTGTTTTGGCAAAAACCCTTCATTGAAACTGCCTTGGATACGAGTCCTTAAGAACGTTCAGAGCCCACTGAGCTCATTTCTGTCATGGTGTGTGGTGCCACTGAAGATACGCCTGGCAGGTCCTCCTCAGACCTGGATCCTCAATAGCAGTTATAATGCACAGATGGCATGCAGTGAACCAGAAGATAAATATGGTATGTTGTGGCCTCTTCCTAGAAGAAAATGTTGGCGTTTCCATTGGCATTGTTTCTTTTCCCAGCAAAAGAAACAGTTAAGGAGAAGAGTGATAAACCTTTACTGTAACTGTAAATTTTGCTTTGAGAAAAATCAGTGTTCCCTATCCTGAGCAGCATGGTAGAGGTCCTCATTGAGCTGTGTCTAATCAGAAGTTTTTTGAAGACATCCTTCTCAAGTATTTTGCTGGCAAGGGTACCACGTTCCCCAAGGCCAGTCCTGGTGCGGGAGATGCTCTTGGTTTTCTTAAAAAGGAAACCCTGTCCACAGTCTGGAATGAATCATTGTAGTCTCTGGAAAAGTTAGGGAATTAAAAAAAAACCAAAACAAAACACAAACAAACAAGATCTGTAACTTTATACATTGTACAAGCCTTACATGTGTGGCTCTAGAGGAGGGTGAATAATTCAGCTGGTTTTGTCCTAGCCAATAGGGTGAAAACTGCTGAAAAGATGTCAGTAAGTTGCTTAAATCCACTGCTGCTGTTGGAGTTCATTTCCCAGTGCTGTTGAAGCAGGACATCCCAGGGAAATGCTGTTACCTGTAGTTCAGCTGGGAAGCAGTGTGGAATCCTGCACATCCGGAGCTTGGCTCACTAACAGCCTGTGAGCTGGCAAGCTGACCTTTTCTAAATAGCCAGGGGTGTTAGTGGAGGGTGTGGGCACAGACACCAGGCACGGGAGAGGCAGTTCTCTCCTACCCTCAGGGGAGGGGATTCACTTCCTCAGGGCTTGTTTTTAGGGAGGCAGCAGTGGAGGATTCCCAGTACCTGTTGCAGCCAGTGGTATGGCACGTACTGTTGGGCCTTGGCCTCTTTTAGAAGTCTGCCAGGAAACCTCCTCCATGGGGAACTGATGGCTACATGGAGAGGGTGGACACCTTAGCCCACACTCAGTGGCAGCTGAGGTAAATAAATGATGGTTGAATTAATGGGGTGGCTTGCACTGATTATTCACACAGAGGGGCTTTACACCAAAACTTCGCAGGTTTAAGCAAAATGTTCAGTTGCTGTGAAGCAGCAGCGAGGAATGCTTTTAAACAGCATCCTTCTGGAGAATGTGGGGGAATGTGGCTGTGGCCATTTTATCACAAGGTACACATGGTAAAAGGGAGGCAGTGGGCTTGGGTGGTGCTGCCTTGGCTTGGAGGCCAGCTCTTCGTCTGGGGAGTGACGCGGGTGAACGCAGAGGATTCGGGTTTTGGGGTGGAATGAAATGAACAACCTCAGTGCCTCTGCACCGAGGGGGAGCTGCTGGCAAATGGGGCCCTCCATCCAGTCAGGGTAAAGCTGGGACTTGCCTCTTTTGAGGCCAGACTAGGTGGTGCCTGATCCAGTGCAAATCCTGAGCTGGTGCGAAACAATACACAGACGTAGCCTAGATGAGAGATTTGTTCATTTTCATGAGCTGGGACTCTGTCCCTGTCACCATGATGCGGTGGTGGTGGCATAAAATCACAGGTGCCATTGTTTCACAACTCTGTCTTAATGTTTACCAATACTGTCACTTAAATAAACAAATCCTTTTAATCTGCATCTCAGGCAGTGTTGACAGCAAGTGCCTTCACAGAAATTTCCCATATTTCTCAAATTACATTGCACAAGGCAGAAAACCCCTTTTCTGTCTGGTGGGGTTGCCTCTGGTATCAGAAGATGGAATTCCTCTAATAGTGCATAATTTTACTCCATAGATCATAAGCAATCACTTCTCTTTGGTTATTTACATTTTTATATCCTAAATAAATATTGTGCACAGCAAGAAGCTTTGACATTACCTTAGGTATTTCTGGCAAGTAGCGGAAGGAATTTAGATTGGAAAGTACTTATAAAGGAGTTACCAACACATTAAATAGTAGAAAGGTGTATGGAATTTTGCATTCTCTTACTTCCTGTAAATTGCTTTTCATAGAGAAGTAATTAAATGCTTTTAACAAAATAGATGTTAAAAGTTAATTACAGAAGTGTAACACTCCAGCGTTTATCAAAAGACAGCTGACAGCACAGCTTCCTGGCATTTTCTAGGTGGTGGTGGTTGGTTTAGTCATTTGGATAATATTAACTTATTTTTCTGTAAATTAAGATAGAAGCTATAGCTAAGTGAGGGGAGGAGGATGCTTCGCTCCTAGACCATTCTTTGCACAAGACGAAGCCCTGAGGTACAGTGGTGTGGTACTACAATCCAGTTGGTAGGTATAGTTGTTTCCTTTCCCTGTGAATGAAGACAGGGTTGTGTTACTTAGAATGGTAAGTGGTATTTCCAAATGTGTTCTGAGGTTGTTGTCTGTTCTGTTACCATTTGTCAAGCTGATTGCCATCAAGAACAGCATTTGGCTGTGACACTGATGGCTCCACTCTGAATTTCACTCATTTACTCATCGTCACAATTTCAGGTGGAACGGGACTCTTTTGTGTTTTGTAGGGTGTTTCTCATATCCTGTTTACAAAAACTAATGACTGGAAAATAACATTCCACCTGACTTTCCAAGGGTTAGAGCACACACTTTAAAAATTCTTTCTCCACAGTCCTGGAGCAACATATAGTTCCTAAGGAGGGCACCGTGCGGGTATCCTGGAGCACGTGAGCGGCCGTGGTACCGCTGAAGCTGTTACCTTAAAAATTGACGGTTTTTCCAGTCTGCGGTTTGTCGTTTTCCTCGGTGTGCAGCTGAAGAGCTCTCTGCTTAGTCCTGAGCCTGACATGGTGATTTTTTTTCCTGCCTCCACCTAGTAACGAAGACAGTGTGTGCGGAGCAGTGTGATGGACGGTGCTACGGGCCCTACGTCAGCGACTGCTGCCACCGGGAGTGCGCAGGAGGCTGCTCCGGACCCAAGGACACCGATTGCTTTGTATGTGTCAGACTCCTTGTTTTCTTTTACCCAGCAGGCATACTGCCAGTTCTTTCTGCTTCCATCCCTGAAATGCCCAGCTTTGTCCCTTTTAATGTATGTCCTGCACACTCCCAGATTCAGGCTGCAAATTTTAGCATTTAATAGTTTTTCGTATTATATTAACATTACTTATCTGCTTAATATTGCCCATTAACAGACTTACGAGATTTGTAAATACAGATTTGGAACCATTAATATGCTAATCTCTGTGATTTTTATCTTTTGCTTTACCAAAATTAACTTTTAGAGGTGATAGGAAATTTTTAGTCATGTTTATCACTACATTTGAGCATTGCTTTTATTACTGCTCTGTGTGCTTTTCATATGAAAGTCAAGAATACAATGTAGCTTCTCTGTGAAAGGTGTTCCCTGTTACTGCCAGATTTAATTTAAGTTTAGCTTTTTTACCTGGCATCCTTCTTCATGCAGATGGAAGACAAGTGGTTTCCAAACCGTTCTACCTCAATTGCATGTTGCTACATGTACTTCAGATGGAAAGAGGAAATGGGTAACGTTTTCCTGAAAGAAACAGGCAAACTGAACATACAGGCCTTTGGAATAATTTGTCTCGTTTGTAGTCCGTTATTTGGAAGAGCAGCTTTAAAACCCAACAGTGATCTCATAAAATGTGTGGCTTGTCACGCGGGGTTGCAGAGACACATTTTGCTGCTGTTTTGGGGGAAGCAAACCTAAGTCTAAAGAAGCCTGGAACTAGGACATGCACAGAGAACTGGATTTTCAAAGGTACCCACATGACTGAAGAGAAAAGTATCTATGGAATTGACTTCCAGATAGGATTGGAAGGAGAGTATGGAAAACTGCAAATGTTTTGAAACTGTGGGTGGTTCGTAATGGACAAGCAAAAATGAATGTTTCTGTGGCTGGCCATGAGACTTGCTCACCATTCCGGTATCATTTGATAGTGGTAGATGTTGTACTTCAAAACCACATTCTAAATGTTGTTCTTTGGCTCCTGATGGAATGCAGTGATGGCCTGAATTACCTGCTAACAGGTTTTACTGAAGCTGTTCTCTGTGGGTTTGCATGAGTAGTTATTCAGCACATGTGGTATGGCTGATCCAGTGCTCGCTGAAAGTTCTGTGTTGGCTTTGGACAAGAGAGATGGAAAAATAACCTTTTTTTTCACGTGTCATGTACAATCTAAATAGGTGAAAGGAAGTGGAAAAATGCAGTTATTGTTCCCATATGAGTGCTGAGGAACATCCTGAAAGCCGATGTGTTGATGTATGGCCATTTTCAAAGGTTAAGGACAAGTTACTGGCAGCATAAGTTGTGTAATAGTGCAGCCTGCAACAAAAGGAGTTAGACTCTCTGAATTGTGGCAGTCATGGAAATATGGATGCTAAAGATCAACTAACATGTTTGTTCTGATCCAGCAGAGAAGCACCCAGGGCTTTATTCTCATTCAGTCCTGGCCCCAGAGCAATGTAAGAGAAATTCAGCAGGGGTCTGGCAATTTTCAGGGCTAGTCATTACTTGCTTTGACACAGTGGGTGAAAAGTGTAACCCTTTAGGCTATAGACAACTGTTCCTAGCTTTCAGCTGAGACGCAGGACTTTGTTTTTTCCCTGTGCATTTCACTGTGCTTTTATTCACAAATTAGTGGCGTTTAGCACAGAATGCTAGAAATTTGCATATATTACTGAAGCAATTATAAAAGTTTTAACAATAATTTTAAAGTTCCAAAGTCTTCTAGCTGAGTTTTTGCTGAGAATTACCATCTCTCCAAAGAGTATTGGTGTGCTTGATGCATTTGCTAAACCGTAATCAGAGAATTGTCATGTACATGAAAGAGTACCTTTTAAGTCAACCTGTAAGAAATGGGCTGAGGAAACAAACTGAATTAGTATATAAGCAAAAGTACGGTTTATGAAGCATTAAAAATCCTTTAGTGTATTATGGCAGCTTGCAACAGCATCCTGTTGTAAATATGGTTTTAATATTTATAGATAAAATTCATCCATCCTCCTCCATATGCTGCCATACAATCATTTGCATATTCAGTTCTAAAAGCAAGACAGTAATCATCATCTGACATAACTACGATCAAACATGCTAAAGCAAAGTTTACAGATGCTCTTCTCATGGATTCAAACCAGATCTAAAACTTGAAATGCAGAGGAGGGCCTCATTGAGTGCCCAGTGGAACCAGAAAAGTGGCACCTGTTGGTTGGGTGGACTTCCCATCCAGTTCTGAGTAAAGTAATTGACTGTGTTTATCTTTGTAAGAAAAAGGAAAAAAAATCTGTTTCTGGGGAAAACTGACAGGTTTTGTAATAGGCATTTTAAAGAACCAGAAAAGACAGAATCAGCAGTTTGGCTTAGCTTGCTCCAGGACAGTGCCTTCACCCTGCTTGTCCTTTTCAGCAGCAGATATTGTCCTTGGGTGCATTATTAGCCTGTCCCTTCTGAAATCTTCTGACATGACAAGTAGTCTCCCTCAGTCCCAATGGAGATAAGGACTGTTAATAAAAGCAGCAGAACAGAGGAATCTTTTTCACTTTTCTCTCAGTCCCAGCCCGAGAGAGGAGGGGACAGGACACATGTGTTGGTATACCTGTTGACTCTTTAAAGATAAAAAACAATCTGTATTTTGGAAAACTTGGAAAAGAACAAGAAGGATTCGTTCCTAGACTGACACTTCTGAAGCAACCTGGGAGACTGGTTAGTGAGGAACCATTATCCAGTATCAGTGGTTGCTTAAACTGCTAGAGGGATCCAAGCCAGGCTACAGCTTTCATATTCATATAAATCTGACATTCACGGTATGCTTTGTGAAAATTGCTGCAACATTTTTTAATAATCTGTGGTTAAAACCATAGACATGATACGTAGTGATAAGGAATGTCAAAATCAGTGGGGTTTTTTTTCTATTACTAATTATCAACCTTGCATGATCAATTATTTTCCCTGCATACCGTTACTTCCATTATCCGCACACTTGCCTCTTCATTTCTCAGGGTCCTGTCCTCTGTCAGCTGTGCATGGCAGAGCTTGAATGCTAAGTGGTACCAAGTCCTATTTTCTTTTCTCAGTGTGTGAAGCAACTGACCTTGTTAAACTTGCCGCTTAGGGAAATGACCCCCTCCTGTGCTAGCTCAAAAGAAGCTCTTACCCCTCTTGCTTTCTAATTGGGAATTTTACTTTTCAGCTGGATGATGGACTCATGCTGTAAGAAATCTAAAGGTTGGACCTCTGAAAAAGTCATTAGCATTTGTTTAGGCTGACTATGATAAATAGCTGCTCACTGTTGCCAGTGTTAGAATGTGCTATCAAGTTGTGAATTAGTTGATTGCAAGTAGTAACAGTAGTTATGAAACAAACTACAGCGTGTTTTTGTTTTTGTAGGAAGTGTTGTAACAGTAGACATTTCAAATTAAGGAGGCTCACTGAGCCTGCTTAATTTGAAAAGTCATGTATTTGCCAAGATCCTAGCAAGAAATCTTAAGTAGCCAAAATGAAGCTAAGGAAACTATGTATCACATTCCTCACATTGCAGCAAGTCTGTCTCTTAAACCTAAAAAAAAAACCCCAAAGCAGCTATGTGATTTAATTTAATTTTTTTTTGTCTCCCTTGTTTTGCAGGCCTGTATGAATTTCAATGACAGTGGTGCCTGTGTCACACAGTGCCCCCAGACTTTCGTGTACAATCCTACCACCTTCCAGCTGGAGCACAATCACAATGCCAAGTATACCTACGGTGCTTTCTGCGTCAAGAAGTGCCCGCGTGAGTGCTGTGTTACCTGCCTTCTCCTGCAGCCAGGCAAAGTTCGAGTTGCATTTCAGGAGCCTTAAAAGCAGGGAGAGGATGAGAGCTCAGTGCATGGCGCTGTCTCTGAAATCACTCCACGTGTGCTTGCAGCCTGTCATAACTCTGTCATGTGTTAACTGAAGGCAGTGACCGTCTGGGTTGCTGACACTTCCCAAGTATCCTACGTAGTGATTTTTCTAAAGAAAGGGACCTCATTAGGGTTCTGTTTTCATGACCGCTGCTTGTTAAATTCATGCTGTAGATCAGCATTTTCAAATTTCAAAATAAACCGTTCAAATGCATAGTGGAATTGGGAAAGGGTATAAATTTTTGTTTCAGGTAAATAACAGTTCAGCAGCTGGCACCAAATGCTTTCATGACACTGCTGGCCTTTTCTTAACTGGGAATAATGATGGTTTGACAGAAAGTTGCTCCTAATATTTTCTGAGCAGTTCTGTTCCCAGTCAGGATTAAACACGTAATACTGACAACAATGCAGTCTTAAAACTCCAGAGTAAAATTAGAGGGGAAGAGGGAGTTAAAAAAAGAATAATCCCATGCATGTGAAAAACACATGCTTCTGAGATACCAGCCAGATGATGACAAGTAACATTAAAAATTACACCATCTTTGAATCTGCTGGTTCAGTTAGAAAGAAAAATAAAGGAAATTGCTCTCCTTTTCATTCCTACCAAGGTTTACAGTTGTGTTTTGTGTTAATTATTTTACCCATAAATTACATGTAAGAAGGAAGAACCAAAATTCAAATTTTGAATCTCAGTGAAGGAGTTCAGATTGACAGCAGGCTGAGGCCATGTCTGTCAAGGCTTAGTACTGTCTGTAATAGCAGTGGATTATTTGAAGCAAGACTGGGGTTTTTACCAACCTGGTATACCATGGACAATAAGGGATATCATGGTTTGCTTAAATACTTCATTGGACTTTTCCCATTTCTCATTTTTTTCCCTTTCTTAACAGCATTAAGCTTTCAGTTAGGAAGGATCAGTCTAGATCACCTTTGACAGCTGTTTTATGTGGCAAAATTTAAATACTTGTCATTGTCTTGTACACTGGTTTATGCCAGATGCGTAGATTTTTGTGTGTGTATGAAACAGACAGGGCACACCATCTGGTTTGTTTCTCTCCAATGACTGTAGCTTTTTTTTTTACTACAAATAATAATAAAGCTAAGCTGGGAGAGGAGGGGGGATCAGGCCTGACCATTCTGTGATTCACCCATTTTCATAAGTCTACAAAAACGTGTCTTTGCTTACTTGTTCACTTCTGAAAACACTGAATGGGAAATGTTAATGTCAATGGAAAGGTGCTGAGGCAACAATATCTATTGACACAGAGACCAAAAACATGTGTCCCAGCACTATTATTCACTTTCTGCCTATATATTTTTTTCCTCTACAGACAACTTTGTGGTAGATTCCAGCTCCTGTGTTCGTGCATGTCCAAGCTCCAAGATGGAGGTTGAAGAAAATGGTATTAAGATGTGCAAGCCCTGCACTGACATTTGTCCTAAAGGTAGGGAGCAGTTCGGTATAGATTTTCTTGATTGTAGCAGAGCAGGCTGTTATTTTGGCATGAAATACCCTTCATGAGCGCATTGTAGAATATTAATAGCCTTTCTTGAAAGTTTATTAAGTTGTAATGGTGATACAACCAAAGTAATTACTTTTTATTAGATACAAATGAAGGGGATTTCTCTGTTGGTTTTAGAGAAATCTGAAAGAATTCTTGATTATGTTATTTTAATGACAACCTTTTCCTGGAGGTTTTTTAGAGGTGTCCTTTTATCGTTCCAAAGGGGGCCACAGGAAAAGCCCTGACTTCAATGTATGGTATGTCTCATACTTGTCAATACAACATTAGGTGTCCATATATTTCCTCTGGTTTTTAAAAATGCCTCTCTTTTCCCAGAATCTGCTACTACCTTTCTAAGTGTCTGAAACACAAAGTAGTGATTCTGCTGGTGAGAAGACTGAAATCTGTAGGTTACTTTGCTGTCCCAGACTCCAGCAGGGACACTTTCTGCTCCGTGCCTGAAGGTGTTTCAGAGCAAAGCCACCATCATTTTTCTCAGGAGGGCCTATGGATTTTTCATATCTGGCTTAATTGCAGTACATAACTTTTTTTTTTCCTGGTGGGATAGACAGTTTGATGCATGAAAATACACGTGTAGAGTTCCTAACTCTCTCAGCAGGAAAGCTAAGTTGTGTGTTTACGGCTGGACTGAATGGTGGTTTGTGTGGTTGATACTTGCCTTTAGATCCACCTGTGAAATACCTTAACCTTTGTGCCAGGGTGTCCTTTTGTGGCAGGTACTTTAGTTTATTGTTTGTTTTAAATTGG
The DNA here is from genome assembly GCA_035584735.1 of Pseudotriccus pelzelni. Taxonomy (NCBI): domain Eukaryota; kingdom Metazoa; phylum Chordata; class Aves; order Passeriformes; family Tyrannidae; genus Pseudotriccus; species Pseudotriccus pelzelni. The sequence goes on along the minus strand of JAWMRA010000002.1, from coordinate 2,337,224 downwards.
CACGTGCTTCTTTGGGAATATGGGTCCTGGGTGCTGTTTTAACACCTCTCTGCTGAATGAAATGAAGATTCGTGTCTGTAAGGTCAACATGTTTGGATTCAGTAATTGTTTTTCCTAGTTCTTTATTCTTTACATACGCTCCTTGTTTTGGCAGCGTGTGATGGCATTGGAACAGGGAGTTTAGTGTCAGCTCAGACGGTGGATTCCAGCAACATTGACAAGTTCATAAACTGTACCAAGATCAACGGCAACCTGATTTTCCTTGTTACTGGGATTCATGGGTAAGTAAGAAAATATTATATCATGGTGCCAGCTGAAAGCAGTGGCATCCCCCTCTTAATGGTGGCTGCAGGCTTCTTTGATGGAACAGCAGATAAATTACTTTTCTGCCTTCCATTATGAAGGAAACCATTGCCTTGATTCTTAAGATTCAACCTCTGGGAAAAGAAAGGATGAATCAGGTTGTTTGCAATAAAAAGAGAAAAGACAAGTATGATTTTTGGTTACTTCGTGAGATCCTCAATACTGACTTACAATTATGGCTGATTAGAGAATGGAAGGAATGGTTTTGGTTTGGTGTTAAGGTAAGGTCCAATGCAATGCCACTTTCTTTCATTGTATTCTTTCTGTCACTGAGAGAACACACAGTCATTTGTATCTTCTTACTAATTCAGGCCTTCATGTTGTAATCAGCCATGGTGGATTACATGTGACACTGTGAGGTATTTTTAGACCTATTAAAATGAACAAAATTGTCAGAATGCACAAGTGTGATTAAACCCTCCTGTCCCTTTGTTGTGATAAGTATGCAGATATTTTGTGGTACATTAAGAGTATAAAATATTCAGTTGCTTTTACCAATGTGTAGGTTTCAAGTTTTAGCTTGCTTTTTTAGGTTCCTCAGCTTTCAGCATTGCTTGCAACTAGTTGTCAAGATTTGATACCTGAAATGCAGTTCCCAAGCCAACTCCATGTTTGCACCTTTATGGCATAACAAAAATGTGATTAATTGAACATCTGTAGATTGATCTGAAACAGAATTCTGTCATGAGTAGTGCCAGCAGATTTTCCTTTAGTCTTTCTATAGGTTCTGTTAGGTTTAGATTATAATGAAGTGGCTGACACTAGGCTGGCTGGCTCAAAGTTCCCGACTAGGTGAGGTCAAAGAAATTGCTTGTTTCCACGATTTGTTGCAGTGATTGGTTGTAACGCTTCACCTCCTGCTTGACTGCAGCGCTGGGCGAGACAGCTGACAGCCCACTTCAGTGGGGCCCTGCAGCTCCGTGCTTCTCAAAAGGCCAAGAAGTGCGAACTTTGAGTCTGTAGCTGGTCTTCTCATCCCTTCAGCAGGGAGTGCAGCGGGAAAGGTTATTGTAGCGTAGGGAGGAAGAAGGACTTTTGTTCAAGTGGTTTAAGGAAATGCTGCTTCGAACTTGCTGAAACCCTGGAGGAGGTAACACAGCAGTCAGTGCTCAGGCCATCACTTTCTGATCTGGCCAAAATGACTGGCCAAGAGGCTGATGTAAGTCTGTTAAACAATCTCAGGGAACAAGAAGAAATCGAGTACATGCGAGACAAGCAACTGGAGACCATGAGCAATTTTGTGTGGAATAATCCAGTGCGTTACATGAAATGTAGTTTTGAGTATAAGAGCTGCTTTTCTTGCAAAAGTTGTATTAGCTGCAAAGTTATGAGACAAGTTTCATTTGAAAAATCTGTCTAAATTAAAAGAATCAAACTCAGTCTTGAATAAAACTGTATTCATCTGAAAAATATCTAAATTTGGACTATAAGCAAGATGGCTAAAATACTTTGTTCGATTGTATAGAAGAATAGGCCATGCAGTGCTGAAACTGTGCAGCACTTGGTCTGTCATTCTTCATGAAGAAAACACACTTCAATAAGTCTAACGTATAAGGAAACTGAGTTCTGCAACCCTAAATTGTTCTACAGCATAAATTACAGTAGTAAATATTAAACGAAGAACAGAAGATTGGCGAATGAATGTTATAGTAGCTATAATTTTGGAACAGGTTTTTGTTTAAGATTTCTGTTACATTTTGCAAATCAATAACATAAAACGGAAATTTAAAAAATGACAGCACCTATACAATTATTTTATTTTATAAATGGACAGTATAGAACAGCAACAATCTTACAGATTTCCTCTCCAACGTTTACTTAACTTCTTTTACAAATTTGTTTCCTCAGAGTGAACTGCAGCTTTTAGAAGGATGAATTTTTAGTGTTTTATACACCGTTATTTATAATATTTTATATATAAATTTGATAATTATGAATTGGCTTTACTAGTGTCCAGAAGTTAAGTGGGATGAAGGTGGGCCTAAATTTTGCTGAGTCAGCAGTACTTACTCTTCTGAGGCAATGTGTGTGGATAAAGTGGTATTTTTTAGGATACAGATCTGCTGCCTGAGACAGGGACAGCTGTTTAAGGGGCTTGAGTGTTTATCTACATTTTTAAAACTATTTTATCTTAGAATTTGGAGGTCAAATTCAGCAACCTCATGCTTATTACAAGCAAGGGTTTTCCTTTTTTGATGGTAATACATTTTGAAAGGAAAGGTACTGTGTTTCTGTTAGGTAGTCAAAACTTGTTATTTAGTTTTCTGAGAGCCCCAAATTGTTAAAATTGAGCGTATTTGATGCTTCTGTGGTCCCCTGGGCTTTATGCTAAGGTTCAGGAACTCATTTTGTTGCTGCTAGCTTGGAGTCACCTCCAGGATGGTTAGAAGTGACCCCATCAGTCTGTCACCACATAGACTTGTGAGGCCTCTCCCCAAAGACCACCTCGTTGATTGCCTGCATGTTTCAGTTCCAAAAACGGCGTGTCCTGGAAAGCAGGAGAAGGAGAGGGGGAAATGCATGCTCCAAATTTACTGTGGATGCTTCCTACTCTCAGCAAACCCAAAACAATACCAAAACTTGACATTAAAGGAAGATTTTTTTTGAAAAGGATTTTGGTCTGGTTTAAGCTTCTGGTTGGCTTCTTTAAAATAGAGGGCAAAAGTTTTATTTACTAAGCGATGTCACGCTCAAAATCAAGGTCAGCTTCATCTTTTTATGCTGTAGCATATCTAATTTTGAGATTTTAGGTTTTGGGGGTTATTAAATTTCTCTTGTGACAAACTTGCTTGGCAGAGATCTGTACTTTTGGACATTCCCTGTTCAACACCTTCTAAGAAGTGTGCCCTTTACATGCCATGTGTCAGGAACTGCTGGCATGCTCGTACCTTTGTTTTCATTATAGCTTGTCACTTCTTTCAGGAGCAGTTTTGTTAGTCCTGGTAGTACAGCCTTGCAGCTGTACCTTTTCAGCTGGTATGCCCAGAGAAAACATTGAAAATTCGGGGTTTTTTTAGGGAGGTCACCCGTGGTTGTTTCAAAATCCTTCGTTTTCGATAGTATAAGTGTTTGCTGAAACACTGATGATGTTAAGCACCATTATTTTCCTTCAAGATGAATTGGGAGAAATTAGACACAGCTCTGCAAGAACAATAGGCTCAAGAAGTCAGGCTCATATGCATCCTAAAAGCAAAGTGCTGAGCACCTTAATGCTGCTTTCTACATGGTATGGCTTTGAGAACCTAATCTTTTATTATTTAGAGCATCACAGTATGTGTTTTTAATCTTTCAGAGACCCGTATCACACAATTGCTGCAATCAATCCAGAGAAATTAAATATCTTCCAAACAGTGAGAGAGATAACAGGTAACACTCTTCTGATTTCCTATAATCTGAACTTCTCATTTTGCATTTATGACCGTCACTTGTTGGGTTTTCTGAAGAACACAGGGTACTTTTTTTCTTTTAGCTCACCATGCTGTAATTTTTATCAAAGTTTAATGCAGAACAACTTCAGTATTAGTTGAAATTCCCAAGTGTGTTGTCCTTTGCTCACAAACACAGGATACCCGTTATATTTGGGGTACCAAGACCTTACTGCCAAGTGGACGAGGGATCTTGGTCCCATCTAGCAAAGCAGGACAAGTGTTGCGAGGGGGGGACCTAGTGAGGAAAATGGTGCCGAAATGTGGGAAACAGTTGTCTTCACCTGAAAATATTTGAAATATGCCTTGGAAAAACAGGCGAGCCAATCTGCTTTTACAGCTCCTTCCCTTGGTCTAACGGAAGATGCTGCTGCAATTTAGCTTCTGTAATTTAAGGGAAGATGTATAATGTGTGAAGTGGTAGTGCCTCCCAGTTTTTGTGACTTTTCAGTGGGGTCATAGAACTAGAACTCAGCACTTTTGTTTTCTTGCATGTTGCGTCTTGTTTCGCTTTGAGGGACAAAGAGGAAGATACTACAGCTCTGAGTTCTCATTTGATTGCTGATTATGCACAGATAGGGAAATGCAAAAAATTAATTCTGTTACATGCACAGAAAAAATACCTTTGGGTACTACAGCTTGATCGTAGGTGGGTAGAGCTCAACAAGTGCTAGACATTTGAAACAAGTTCTCTCCCACATGCTTCACCTCTCAAAAGTTGTGTTTTTCAGCAAACCAGTGAGATTAAAACTGAAAGCAGACTCTTCGTCTCCCTAATTAATGTCAAATATAATCTAGCATCTGGATGTCTGTAATTTGCCATTTTTAAGAACAGTAATTACCAGTCTGAGTTCTGCTACTTAAGTGGAATTACCCCTGTGCTTAACTACATACATTTCAGTCCAGTACTGAGTCAAAACCCTCAGGAACTGCATTCTCTGGAAGTCTGTGTAGCACAAAACAAGTGGTCCGGCACACCTGTGTAGAGAGTGCTCTGGTGATGAAGAGTCCTCACCTGAGAAACGGATGTATGTCCTTTCTTATAGGAAAGTCTTCTCATTTTTACTGAATCATGATGGAACCCTCAACTTCTGGCCTCAGTCCCTAACACATTTAAAGATGGCTTGGTGTTAATTCAGGCAAATCTTCTTTTTATCTGCTGCTGCTGTTTGCAGAAGGCTGGGAGGCCTTGCGAGGTTCCTGCCTGTGTTTGGGTTCTCCCTCACTGTGGCTGCTGAAAGTGGATGTAATGCTGCTGTGGAGAGTCCTCCTTTGCTTTCTGGGAGGAGGCAGTGGTGAGCAGCCTGATAGTCTGCAGCATTCCTTGTTCGTTTCTTTGTCTCAAACCAGCACTGTCTTTCATTTATGGCCTAGACCTGTCATAACTCACGTGTGTGGTAAAGCAGTCTTTATGGTTGAAGTTACAGATGTTCACGTGTTCACCTTTTCCTCCTCCAGGGTATTTGAACATACAGTCGTGGCCTGAGAATATGACAGATTTCAGGGTGTTTTCTAACTTGGTGACCATCGGTGGAAGAGCTCTCTATAGGTAAGGTACTTCCTCTGTTGATGGAATAATTTGTTATTACTATTCAATGATTCTTTCTTCAGTAGCACAGAATGCAGCATCCTGCATTCCTGATGGGAAGGACATCATAAATTGATTTATTTTTTTCTTTTTTCATTGTCAGTATCTTTGCTAATGAGTTGTTTATAATGGAAAATACCTTCTGAACATAATTATTGAAAAAAGAAAGTGTTAGTTCATGGCTGTAGCTATTAACTCATTGTCTGGCACTTACACTTTACGGTTTAAAATACCTCGTGAAGGAAGATAATTTAAAAGACATGAATAGTAGAACTGAGCCCCATTATTAGGAGTTTGTATGGTCACAGTTGGAAGTGCAGGCTCGTGTGGCTGAAGAACAATGTGGTTTTAAGAAGAGATAAAAGATAATTACAAAGAAGAACACTGAAATCACTGAGGTACCTTGCATGTATATGAGCTCTGTAGTGCCGTGTTTACCAGAGGTGTTTCTGTCTGAAAACTCCTATTGAGAATCTGGTTCAAAGAGAAGAAAATGTGGTGAGAAATAATGCGGGGAGCACAAGGAGGTACCTAAGGGATATATATAGATATATATATGTACAGCAACCCCTTGTTACACATTGTGGGGATGAGTAAATCAGGCATGGGATTCTGCTGGCATCTTAAACAGCAACCTGAGCAGAATATGAATAGCAGTGAAACCTTGAGCTTGAATCACAGCATTCTGTTTCGAAGCAGCAATTTTTATTGGGAACAGCTGGAAAACAATTACAGTCATTAAAATACAATAATTTAAAGGATGCCCAGAAACTGGATATTGTCTTCACTAATCTTCAGTCATAAAATATGTGCAGTCGTTTCCGTGTTATACAGGCAATCATTTACTGTTCCTTTGATGAAAAAAAGACGATAACCACATATTACAACAGAAGAAAAATGAAATGTAGAAAGTTGGCTGTAAAAATTTCCTTGAAAATAACAATTTCTTCCTGTATTACTTTAAATGACATTAATTTGGTGCCTGTCAGAAAATGTTTGAATACATTTTGCATGACTTTGTCAGTTTCTCCTTAGCATATAAACAATCATAGTATTAATGCTGTTGAAAATGAAATCTGAATTTTATTCAGTTTTCCTACCAGCGCGTTGTCTCAAAAAATCTGTTAGTGGATGAAATGGAACTACGTGAGGAGTTCTGCTGGCCTCCTTGGCCTGGTGCTGCGAGCATCACAGCTTGTAGCATCTCAATTCTTACAGGACTCATCACTATCTAGGTAGTAGAACTGGAGGTTGACTCATAAAATACTTGTGTTGCCCCAAATTTGACCAATTCTCAGTTTTTCCAGAAAGATCATCTTGCCACTAGGAACTAATTCCAGTGGGAAATTCCCAGGCAGCTCTAATATGTTCTGCCTTCTGGAGCTAATTCCTGTTCTCTTATTTCTGTTCTCATCACAGCGGCCTTTCCTTACTCATCCTAAAGCAACAAGGCATTACCTCTCTGCAGTTTCAGTCCTTGAAGCAAATCAGTGCTGGCAACATCTACATAACAGACAACAGCAATCTGTGCTACTACCATACTGTCAACTGGACCAGCCTGTTCAGCACACCCAGTCAAAAGACAGTGATCCATCGGAACAAGAGGGCAGAGAACTGCAGTAAGTACCTGCTGCTCAGAGCAGATCGTCTTCTCTATGGCTGGCTCACCTGGGGTGAAAGGGGTTCGGTCACAGGCAGGTTACAATGCAGAGAGCAGGTCAGAAACTCGGCTGATGTCTTTTGGCGCTCCATGGACATTAGTGGAGATGTGGTCATTTACAGCATTTAAGGATTTGGAACAGCCTGCCTCTGTAGGAAAATGAAATTTTTTTAAGGTGTGAACAAGTGAAAGGGAAGAGAGAGAGCCCACTGCTTCCTTACCGTGATCTGAATTTTCCAGGTTAGTGATCCAGGTTCACAAATACGAATTCTGAAGGCTCTGATTGGAGTGTTCATGACTTTACAGACTCTAAAACTACAGCCCTTTCCTTATAAAGTGAGATTAGCATATTCTGCTTCGCCTACCCTGCCTCATCCAAGTGGCCTTGTCTTAATCCAGAACAGTCACTTGATTATGATCACTGCCTTCCCCCTTTTTGTATTTGTCCTATCTGATAAAGAACATTAGTTTTAATTGGGCCTAATTGTCTGTCAGGAAAGCTCGCGTGCCAGTACCTGGGCTGAGATCATAGTACTGGAATGCCAAAGAAACCTCGGTAGCAGAAGAAACAGTTTGGTTATACAAAAATCAGGCAGTAAATTGCATTAATACAAGCATATTGTACCAGCAATACAGCTAATTTTAAGCAACTGTTAGACTGCTAGCAAGAGAGGAGATTCGTTACATTGCTGTATGCTTAAGTGATGTTTCTGGGTTTTGTGCTTTGACCAGCCAACAGTGTTTTCTTTGGGTTTTTTTGAGGCTGTGATCCTACTTTTAACTTAAGCTTTTAGGGTTTTTTTTGTTGGTTTGTTGGTTTTTTCTTTTCTTTTTCTCTCCCCTCCCTTTCAAGCCTGATTTTCAAACCTGATCTGCTTTGAAAGATTTTGTGACTGCACTCATCACTGCAGTACAAGTGCACCTTCAGTGTTAGGTGAAACACAACGATAGCTTTGTCACTGCTGCTCAGTTACTTTTCTAATCTCTTCTACCATGTAAGTGCTACAGGAGGTGCAAAGTCTTGTTTGGTAGGTCTCCGTGTGGTTTTGTTGTGGTGTATTATTATTATTAATAATAATCTTATTATTAAGCTGTCTTTTTGCACGCAAATTAAAAAACTGAAGGTTAAAAAATGCAACTTGCTGTCAATGTAGACAGTGTAATGTGATCAAAGAAGGCTCTGTTTTCAGCACACCCAACTTTGTGTTGCTCTGATTTAGCTCAGTTGCTCAACATGGATGAGCTTTGTATCGTTGTCTTAATGGCTTCCATTTTCTTATTTTTCATTCTTTCCACCTCAAGGCTTTTTTCTTTGAGTTCTTATTTTCTTTGAGCTCCTCTGAGGGTGAAGAGTATTTGAACATTGAATAAGGTCAGCCTTGCAAGGGGAAACCGTGTGTTTTCTGTAACATTCAAGTCCCTTGAAATTTGGAGAAAAGCTCCTGACTTCCCATGAATAACAAAGCCTTCAGTCTTGCCAACTGGAGCATTTAGGGATGGCTTGCAATTTCAGAGTGCAGTCTGTTTTTTCTGCTCCCAAATAGAAAGTGAGCTGTGAAAAACTGTGTATTAATTGGCAAATGGAGATGCTGCCAAGAAAGAGAATCACATCTTCCCAGGGATGGTGCCCTGCTATTTGCTTTCCCCTGCAGAGTTGTAGGATCAGTTGGTGAGGAACCACCTAGTTCAGTGCTAGCAGGCTAATAAAAAGTATACCTTTTATGTCAGGAATGCAGAAGTCCTTGGACTGACAGAGGTCCGAAGAAACACAAGGTCTTGATGATCATGCAGGAGTCACTGGGGTTATATTCCGAGATCCTGGTGGTCCCAGACAGGAGATACATGAACTTGTGAACCTTCCGTAGAGCACAGGTTTCCTCTCTACCATATGAAAAACTGCTGAACATGGGAGAAAAGTTGTGCTCTTGGTGCCTCGTGTCCCATACAGTAATGATTGTTCTTTGCTTCAAGCTCTCTAAGACGTACCATATGTTAGAAGACAATGGAAAATCACTCAGAGGTAAACTTTGTAAGGTGCTTTTTCCTGTCATGGGACAGTGTCCCACTTGTTTAACTAGTTTTGAGAGCTTGAGGACATAGCCGAACACATTTGTTTGGAAGATATTCCCATATTAGTTGTCAGGACTCCTTTGGCAAATACCTCTTTGCCCTTTCCTGGGATCACTCCCTTTGAGTCCCTTTGAAGCTGCCACAGCTACTGAAACATGGGCTTCCAGGGCATGTGGAAACTTGGATGTGCAGTCTCACGGCCCTGAGACTCTATGTTTTGTCACTACATTTGCACACAAAGGGAAAACATAAACTTCATTTCACTTCTAGCTTGTTGAAGATTTGTTATAATAGAGATTTGTCATTTTCCAGGAAGAAAAATACTCCTGAAGACAATTTAGGAGATTTAACACCATGGGAATCTTAGCGAGGAAAACAAATCTAATTAATTTCATTTCAAGAAGTCACAGTGTCAGCTGCAGTGCCAAGGGCTCTTTTAAAAGTGGGCTCTAACCTGTGTTCATTAAACAGACTGTGTATAATAAACTTGGGCCAGGGGCCAGCTCCAATGGCAGCGCAATCCTAACAGGGACCAGTGGCTTCCTCTCTCTCTGCGCGTCTGTATGAATGAATCAATTAATGTTTGGTGGCCTTGTGAGGGTCAGCATTAGCTGAGAAGAGCTGTCCTGCTGCTTCAGTTCTGCCTGTCAGTCGGCACCTCTCGGGGGTTCCGTGGGTTCTGCTGCAGGTCTGACTAAAATCTTCACAATGGCTCAGAGTAAGGCAGCGCTGTTCCTTAGTGCCAGGTGCATTCCTCCAGCATCCTTTGAAGCATCTCTCATCCTCAGGATAGGCCAACAGGCTGGGGTTTAGGAGAGTTTTCCCTGCATCTTCCACTGCCTGAATGTCTGGGATCTGAAGGCAAGCCTCTAAGGGTTTCCATTTCTGCCTTTCATATTTGGCCTGTTCTAGACACTGATTCTACAGATGCTTGGGCTTTTGCCCGTTCCTCTTGAGTAACAAATAGGAGTCATCCGAATGGGGCAGGGAAACGAGTAAGTAAATATTTGCAGGATCAGCATCCATCCTCTGTGGCAGAAATACTGTCTGTTTGCTTGTGTAGTAACTAGTAGGGTGTGATTTGTTAATAAAAGTATTTAGTAAAGATTTTTTTTTCCACCTGGTTTCCACTCAAGAAACCAGTCTATACCATGACAATTATTCCTGCAGCGTTCAGATAAGTTTATTATTATTTCTTTTTCTATTTTGACTTACTGTCAGTTTGGGTTTGTTTTCCCCACTACCCAGTGATTGTTAATGGCTTAAAACAAGTTACAACAAATGTTTTCTATCAATGTGTAGCTTTTCTGAAAATTTATGTAAGAGTTTCCAAGATTTTCTGGTCCCCATCACAATTAAGTGACTTTTATGATCTATCCCAAGATGGTGGTATCTTTTCCATACCATTTAACTCTGTGTTCAACTGACTCTATACATCAGTGAGGAAATACTGAAAAATTGCTGAGAGAGTAAAATTATTGGGGAAAAATTTGGTCAATACTAGTGGTTCATCTTTGAGATAACACTGACATGGTAGAGTTTGGCAAAACTCTGATTTCGTTTTTACGGTGAAGAAGGCAAAGCCGATAGGCTTCAGCCAGTGGAAAATGTCACAAAATTATCCAACACACAAAATATACTTTATTGTCCTGATACCCTCAATTATTTAATCTTGCTGCTTATGCCACTTGTTAACAATGTTAAAATAGTCACCACATACTTCACAAACTCCCAGATGGCTTTTCCAAATGGTGGTTAAAAACGTAGGGCAGGCTTCCCTTTTTTGTAGAATACTGAATAATAAAAAATAAAAGAAAAATATATATGTATGTTTTTAATAATAATCATCATCATCCATAAAGCCCAGGATGCTCTACTGTTTTGTGTTGTCTTTCTAACATTGTCCCATGCAGGGCCAGAAAGGTGGGTGTACCTGGAAAGAATGTGACCTCTCTCTTCTCCCCCTTCCATACACACATTCAGGGACAGAAATATCAGTATCCCAGCTCATGGACATGGAAGAAATCACAAACATGATCACCAGGGTGGTGGTGTGTGACCGCTGGGAGTCTTCTGAACTGTGTAGACCCTAAAAGACACACGGGTTTGGGGTCAGGTTGCAGGAGGAAATTTGAGGGCAAGGGACAAGTTGAAGGCTTCAATGGCCACTGCACCAGTGCAGTCTGATGGCATCCCCCGAGGCTGTTTAAGTTTTCAGGTGGAAAATGGGCATCTTTAAACTGGTAAGCCAAGGGGAGATTAACTGGAGAGCATTTATCTAAAATGCTCTCATCTAGTGTAGGCTTTAACTGTCTGCTACTATAATGTTAAACACTGTGCATAAAACTCACTTTGTTATGAACATTATTAATGCCGAATGAGTGACTACAAAGTTATCTGCCAGAGAATGTGCTCTGGTAGTTAGATTTTACTCTTGCTCCATGCTCAAGAGAAGAATATACCTTTTTTTCCCAGCATGGGGTTTTTTATGGAACAGTCAGAGGTGACTCATGTGAAATAAATAAATAAATGCAGAAAAAAAGTATTCTTTTACACAAAGTTATTTAAATAATTCTTTCAGCTTTAGTGACAGCTGCAGTGTAAGGTGAAACCTTTCTAGGCAAAGGTTGGTATAAATGTGTTTTATATCAATTTATTTATATATATATTTATATAAATAAATATAATATATATTATTTATATATATATAACAAATTATATCAAATTAGCCACCAATCAACAACTTGAATAAATACATTATCAGGCATGATGCAAAACTAATTGAAGTCTGCCAGAGTTTTTGTCTTGAGTTCATAGGGCTTGCTTTGAATCTGGCCCGTACATGCACAGCCAAATAACAATAATTTTTCTTTTTTAATAGCTCATTTGCCTGTGTTCTGTCGGGGTTGGGGAAAAACAGTGAACCTTTCTGTGTCTAATCTGTGTGCCCCCTATTAATAAAGAATGATCCCTTCTTCCAAAACTCCTGATGAAAATGAGTTCCCGTCAGGAACATTACTGTTCTTTCCTTCCTCATATGGCTATGGGACATGCTGGAGCTTCAGAACATGCTCAGCTCATGGAAATGCCAAATAATGTGTCTAAAATTGAGGCATTTCTTTAGCCATCCTGATAATTAAAGAAGAGGAGGACAAGTGTAATGGTTTTTTATAAGTTGTCAAAACAACCACTCCCTTCTTGCCAAGATTCATTTATGAAAACATTTCTATGACTTAGAAATAAGAAGAAGGAAATAGTGGGTTTTTTTGTTTGTGTTGCGTTTTCATAGACTACAGGCACTGTGTTAGCTAGATTTCAATAGGGCAATCATGATTTTTTTTATTGAAAAGCTCCCTTTTTATTTGCATAAGGGTTACTCAGTATGTTTTCTGAGCTATCTTGTAATGCTGTCACTTGCTGTTTGAAGAGATATTTTAGTGCAACACTGTGTGTGTAAATAAATCCCGATTAGTCTGAGTAGTCTGACAGCTGAGAACAATGAAAATAAAGGAATCACTAGCAATGAATTTAGATTTACAAAAAAAAGGTGAAAAAGGAGATAGGAAACTGCCTTCATGTGATGAGTGGGGAAAACAAAATCCGAAGAATTACCAATATTATTAAAATTTAAAATGAGAAGGAAGGGATCTCCAAACCAGGTTGGGTTTTTTTGGTTGCATGACAAGTACCTAAAGTGAGTAATTGATTAGAAAACAAAACTATTCATATAAAAAATTGCTTCATTAGAACTGGGATAGTTTCTGGTTTGGGGTTTTCCCTTCTTTTTATATTTGCTGATAGAGTTTAAGGCTGAAGCTGTGTGTGAATCCCAGGTGTTTGAGACAGGATTCTGTGTCAGTCACACATCACCATGAGACTGGATGAGATCAAGGGAGGTTGGCAGACCAGGCATGAAGTGCTGCAGGCTGCTCTGGGGGAGCACTGCAGTGTGCTCTGAACCCTAAGGCACGACTGGGGTTCCTCCGAACTGACCAGCTTTTTCTGAGTGCTCCTGTAGTCAGTGACCATGAACCAGGCCAAAACTGCCCTTTAGTACCCAGTCAATGCTGAGCTGTGCCGCACAAAGCCAGCACGAGACTGAGATAGGCGTGAAACATCTATAAAGTAGGTGCAAAAGGAAACTGGGGGCTACATCTGCAGCATTTGCTAAAGCAAAGCTTTTTGCCTCATTCCTTTGCTTTCTGTGAAGTTCAGGCAGCAGCGAAGTGGAACTACTGCCATCTGATAGTTGTTATAAAAATGTTGCTATGCTTAAAAGAAATAAGTGTAAGGACAGTAATAAAAGGCTGATTTTTGTGTCTCTGCTCGTGCTGGCTGTGCTGGTGTGGTTCCTTTGCAGCAGAAGGGCTGCTGGTTCACAGCAGAGCTCAGGGAAGGAGGATAAGGCATGTCTCTGAAATGCCCTGCTGAGTAGCTCATGTCCCTCTTGCTGTGCTGGAATCTGTGATAATTAATGCACTTTAAAGGATATTAAATGACCACCTGGAATAACTCCTAAACTTAATTATTTTGTGTTTGGCTGTGCCTGATTTGAGCTTTGAGGCAAAAGAAAAACAGAAAAGGTACTTTTGAATGCCTTTTGGATGTTGGCATTAAAAAAGTCTGTCTGATAGAAAAAGAAGGAAAAAAAAATTGAACTCCAGCCTTGATGAAACGTGCGCAGACTTTTCATGTGTGAGGTTATTTGTGGTGTATGAATAAGACAGTAATAATAACAATACTCCTCTACCCTTGAATTACATGTCTTGCACAGCAGAACCGTGCAGGGTGAGCAGCAGTGCAGTACAGGTGGGGAGCATCCTGGTGGATCTCTTGTTCTTGGGTCAGTTTGTCAGCAGGGGCTGGAGGACATGAAACCTTTGATTGCTCCCTACACTGCTTGTAAAAGTATAAAGGTGAGATGTCCTTCTTTGGCAGTGAATTATGAATATGTTGTAGGCAGCAGACCAAACAGGTAGAGGAGGATCTGCCGCTTTCAATCTCAGTGAAGCAAAATGTCCTGTTGCAAGGAGGAAGGAAATGCAACTCGAGAGAGTTGCTGCGCGGAGCAGCGTGTGCTCGTGTACAGTCAGCTGCTATGAGAGACACTGTGCTTCAGTGGGGGACGTTATCTACTGTGGAACACAGAATAACCAGTTTTAGACCATGCCTTGGAAAGCTGAAAGCACCTTTCTGCTGGCTCTTCTGTGATTTAGAAGGGCTTTGTGCTTCTCAGGCGATAAAACTCAGTATACTCTCCAATTATTCAGGTAGATTGTAATAGACAGTACCTACCTGCACTGTTCCAGCCTGCACAGGGGAGACAAACCCACCAAGTATCCTGAAAGGAAAAGAGGGTTTGTTTTTCCTGTCACCCAGCTATGCTGCTGCACTGAAGGAAGTGTAGAAAAATAGTTCATGAAGAACAACTGCCTTTTTATTTCATATAAACCTGACAAGGGGTTTTTTGCATTCTGCAAAAAGATTCTCTGTTGGTTTTACTGTTCCTTCTCTTTAAATGTGTGCTGGGTGTGTACAATTGCTGTTTTATACGTGTATTCAGTGTGTGTGTGTGTTTGTTCCCAACTGTTCATCTTCCTGCTACAGCATTGGATGGGGTGTTAAAATTCTCCCAGCACACCTACTTTTAATTTTTATTTGACATTTCCCTTAAGTTGTTTCCAATGTTTTAAAAAGCAAACAGGGGTCTATATTGTTGCCAAACAATCTGATATTTCACATCTTTGGTGGTTTTAATTTACTCAGCCCATTGTGTCACTGATTTGTGTAAACCATTTCCTAGTGGAAAAGCGAATTCAAATTAAGAGATATGCCCTTTCACATGCCAGGATTTGGCTGACACTGCACTCTGACTGTCTTCAGATGCTGGAGAGATAACGTGTTTTCTTTTGTTCTTTGCTCTTTTTCTCCATCTGTCATGTCATCTAGATATTTACATAGAGAAGGATTTATATAAAGTAAAAATACAGACTTACATTCTTTGAAATAAACTTTCCCTCTCACTGTTTGCTCATTCTTTATTCATTATTAATCATTATGCGTTTTAATAGAAAGGCTTTTTGGCTCTTTAGCTCCTCAGGTGCTTTTGCAATAAATAATTTAAAAATCACAGTTAATGGTGACTTTCCTTTGACTTTTACCCCGCCGTCCATAAGTTTTATTTCAGGAGGTCCTCAATTCACAGGTAATGTCTTCTATTTTAGTTTAATAGACCTTTTGTGGATTTGGACAATCAGTTCTTCAAATCCTTTAAAGTTTTGGCATTTACCATGTCCTGTGTCAGGGAATTCTGCAGGTTGATCTATACTTTCTATGGAGAAAAATCTCAGTTTTGAACCCTATTGGATTCCTGTCTCTTTGAATGGCCACGAGGGACTTGGAAGAAGCAGTGATCAGTTGTTCCATGCTTACTTACCTCCTTGTCATTCAGGATTTTATAGGCCTTTGTCATGTCCTTTCTCACCCATCTCTAGGGCTGCTTCTCTGTTTATTCCTGGGATAGAGGCTCTTCTCTGGTTTTGATCATCCTTTCAGCACTCTCTCAAATCTTTTTCTCAATCCATTTTTTCGGAAAGGAGCAAACCAGAAGTGCATACAGCATTCCAGCTGTGAGTGCACGGCGTGTTTCTGCGGTGGTGTGTGTGTGTGGTTTCAGCTTCTTCTCTGTTCTGTGTCTAGAAAATCCAAACACCCAGTTTACTTTTCCAGGGATGGCGGAATGCTGACGACGTGTTCCTTTGGATTTGGGAGGACTGTGTACCTTAGTGACAGCGTCCTCTCTCTCTCTGCAGCTGCCGATGGAATGGTGTGCAACGAGTTGTGCTCAAGTGATGGCTGCTGGGGGCCAGGGCCAGACCAGTGTCTCTCCTGCAAGCGCTTCATCAGGGGAAGGACCTGCATAGACTCCTGTAACCTGTACGATGGGTAAGCCATTCCCCCTTGCTCTGTTCCTTGAAGCTGCTGATTATGTCCTTCAGGACTTTAATGAGTAAGTTATTTTGGGTTTATATTAATCAATATCTGGCTCCGTTGCCGATATTTACTGATTTTGAGTGAAATGTGATGTGGGATGAGATTTACGGGTTTCTAAATCTGAACTTGTGTAGAAAGCTTTCCCTGGTATTCTGCTGACTAAAATTTTCGTACAACATCAAAAGTTTGTTTCACTGCTTGCTGGTCATGTGAACAATATGATTTAGGTGAAGACTTACAAAAACCCTCACCATTTAGCCCTACTTGAATACTGACATCCTTATTCAGAAGCATGCCCTTATGGTCAGGTGAGTTAGATTAGGCATGTGATAAAGAAATTCCCTGAATAAGAACTCCAGAGTAGGAAAACCCACTCTTTTCCAGAATGCACTGTGTAATTGTACACACAAATATAAATATGAAAACCCAATATGAGTTCTTCCCCCCTTTCCCTCTGCTGCTTATGCTGGAGGGATGCCTACACACAGCACAGCCAAAGTGGCTGAATCTGCCTTAAGACAGAAAAATAGAACTGAACTGCCTGTATTAGCTGAAGCAGCAGAAATTCATGATTAGGTTGTGGAGGGAAACAGGTGGAATTTCCCTTCAAGTGTAACAGTACAGCGAGGTCCCACACGTTTCTTTCAAAGTCAAGATAAAAACCCTTAAATTATTTACATTCTTTTTTTAAGCTCAGACTGTTAATTGAAAGTAACTCTGTGGTTTTGATCTCCTTTTTTTCCTGCCTTGGATGTGACTGTTAAGGAAAAAATACTGAATGAACTCCCAGAAATAAACTTATATCTGGAAAAGGCATGCTAAAAAAAAAATCTTGCCAGAGTCCAGTTTTCTGTGCTTTAAAGCTCCTCTTCTCTCTTTCTCCCTTGCCCCCCAATAAAAAGAAGAGTTGCAAACTACAGGTGTATTCTCATACGCACTGGAATATACTGGTCCACCCTTTGTGGCTTGCTGCCATGAAACCTGTCGCAGTAAGATCATGAGGAGACTCTCGTGACCAGCACTCAAGTCATCATACTCTGTTCTGTATCGATCAGTGGATGGTATTTACACTTTCCACAGGCTCAGTTCTATCCTAAATGTGTGGATATATTTATAACCTGGGCTTGGGGAGAAGTTTTTTTGTTTGTGTGAGAACTCTGCATATTCCCGTTGTTGGGCAGCACCGTTTTACAGGTTCAGACCTCAGTTTAGAATTGTTGTTGAAAACATTACAAGCCTTTTGGAGAATGGGCTTTAAAATAAGAGTGTTTCATCAACCCTCACACATAACGAGTGGCAATTCTGTGGAAGAAAGTCGAGAAATTAGCTGGTTTTTACTGTTTAGTCTGTATTTCTTAAGGAAAGAGAGGGGAAAAAACTGGTGAACAAGATATCACCTGCTTCACCTGGCCGTTAATGTGGTGCTGATGGGCCTTGTTTCCAGGTGATGTGAATCAGTGTGATGCCGTTGATTGGTCTCAGCTGGCACAGCCTGCCGGCCCCTGGATACACCCGAAATTGATTCCCTCAGGTGAAGAGGCACCATTTTGTCTCAGTTTCAGTCCAAAGTCGGTTTTCTCCTGACCTGCCTGCGAAATGTTTTCCTAGGGAGTTTCGGGAATTTGCAAATGGTTCTGTCTGTGTGGAGTGCGATCCCCAGTGTGAAAAGATGGAAGAGAACATGATCACGTGCTATGGGCCGGTAAGAACAGAATTTGTTAAGCTACGTAGTAACTTGTAAAAGCGTGCTAAAGTACAAGTCTCTTTGTCTTACGGGCTTTAAAGCAGCTGTTGCAAATTACCATTTATGAAAGCAGAAAACAGGCATATTCTGCATGTAGAGGAAAAAACTCTTCTCGTCTTAAATTGGTGCTGGGAGTAAATTTGCTTGGATCAGTCTCCTTTAGATCCAAGGAGATTCTTTTCTTTCCTTTCCTGTGTTGTCTTAATGCTTTAGTGGTACAGGTGTGCAAAATTTTTGCAGACAGAAAGCATGCAGTTGTGATTTGAGCGCCCTCTTTTATCCCTCTTTTCCTTCTTTATACTCAGTTCTGTCCTGTTCTATTACAGCTTCAGTTGAGCATTTTTTTTCTTTCCAAATGTCTCGATGTCTCAGTTTGAACAATATACTGGGGAGATTTTTTGTACTTAGGTTAGGCTTTCAGTTCTTTTGATTAATCAGTTATATCGTGCATTCTAAGTGCACGTTAACTGTGTCTCCCACCATTATAATGGCCAGTAAATCTTCTTCCAAAGATTATTTCTCATTTGTGAGATGGAATTTGTCTCTTTCTTTTAGTTTTCTGTTAATTGCCAAGATTAAAAGTCACAAGTATCCTGGGAAAGAGTTGTGGTTTAGGCTCTTGGTCACTGAGAAAACTTAACTCATAATTGATTTCCTTATTTTTGTGACTTACTAAATGGAAAAAAAAAAATGGCATCATCATTTCTGTTACAATACTACGTTTTCTACAATACATCCATAAAGCAAAAAGCTAATGTTTCAAGTGTTCAACTCGTGAGGGAAATTTGGATTTGTAGCAGGGTTATGGACATAAAATCCTAGACCAGTTCTCAGCCTGAACAGTGGATTTGGTTGTGCACTGGCTTGTCATCACAGCTTTAATATTTTACGTTTACATTATCCAAGAGCCTTGGTTCATAGTTCATAACAATTTAGTCTGCATGTATATTAAGAAGAGGGAGACCTGGTAGTTCTTCGGTGCTTCTGTGACTACATGACACGTGCGAGATGCAGTGTGGAAATTACTCCTGGAGTGCAGAGGTAGGGGAAAGGCTATTATAGCTGCCTTGCAAAAGTGGTTCAGTGTTTGAATAGTGTTGCAGGAAGTTTCTCAGAGTTCAAGTGGACACGAAGTTCATTATGTTAAGCACACCAATAATATTAAGAAACCTGTTTAGGAGCTGGAGTTTAATCTCGCTCTCTACAGAATAAGTTAATGGTGGAAAGCACCAGAATTTATACGTCTGTTGTTCCTTATCAGAGGCTGGAACCATACAGGTAATTCACTGTTCAGTGGGAAAAGATGCTGTTACAATTGTTGCTGAGTGCGCTGCCAGTCTAGGACCTGCAATTTTAGTGCAGCAGGAAAAGAGACAGTAACTTGAATGCATTGAATTTCTTTCTTCCACTCTCTCCAGGGACCTGACCACTGCACAAAGTGTTTCCATTTTAAGGATGGTCCAAATTGTGTGGAAAAATGTCCTGATGGCTTACAGGGGGCAAACAGCTTCATTTTCAAGTACGCTGATGAAGATCGTGAGTGCCATCCATGTCATCCAAACTGCACCCAAGGGTAAGTGCAAATTCTGTGCAGTGAGCCACCCTACTTACTGTTCATTGCATGTAGTGGTTTACGTACAGTTTGGCTTAGTAAAACACTTGTCCCACTCCTGAAAACGGAGTGTGCAGCAGTAATTTAATCTTCTTTTTCAGGTCTCTCATGGTATTCAGGTTTTAGTCATGAATGCCCAGCAGCTTATCACAAAAAAAAAGCTTACGCCCCTTTTGAAAACCATAGACAACAACTGCTCACAGCCATGCCCTTATCTTTCCTTCTAGCTACCACTGGTTTGCAGCACAGGCTGCTATTTCACTTAATGTAGGCCTGCAAAGTGACTTTATTATTTGCTCCTTGACAGAATCTCTGCTCCTTGGTATTGGTGAATAAGCCAACAGCACTACTGTGAGACGAAGTGTTGCTTCTCTCTTTTTCCAACAGGAACTGATGCAAAGGGTTGTTCTGAAACCAGATTTTGTACAGGAGTCTGAGTCCAAGTGTGAATTTCTCAAATCCCATCTACGTGCCCAGAATAATTTGTTACATTTGGGAATTATACAGCCCGTGTATCTAAGTCATAGTTAAGCATCTGTGCAACAAAATAACAGTAGTCACATACACACCTAGAGTTCTGCACCAACAGCATAGGTTAGGAATGCCTTTTCCATGGGACAGTTGGTGGTGTCCAGCATACAAACAAAGGGAGAGGCAGCCAGGGGAAAATAGGAAAAACATCAAGCAGCGAAATAATCTTCGACAAGAGGCCCTTATTGTTTAGCAGCTAAAATTAAACCAGTAAATTATTCAATGTAATCTTGATGTCAACAGCTGTTGCCATTCAAAATGAGACCTTTTGCTGGTTTTGCAAATCTAATTACAATAGAGCCATTAGGGAAATGAAAGGGAGATCTCAGAGACACAGCCAGGATCTGTTACAGATTTGTCTTCCTTTCCCCTCAGACCCTTTAAATCAGTTATGCAATAAGAAAAATGCTGCTACTGTGGAAGAAGAGCGTAAGAACGATATGAAAAGTTGAGCTCACTTCAGGAGCTCTGGTCCTGGCTTTCGTAGATGGAAGAAATGCCAATTCTGATCTAATCCTTCAAGCCCAGTGAAGTGTCATGCATTTACTGTCCGCCCAGCATAGGCAGGGTCTTGCAGCTCTGCTGGCCTCCAGGAAGCAACACTTCTTCCCTTTCCCTCCTCCTTTCTGAGGAGTTCTAACTGACCCAACTGTTTCTAGTGTTGGTGGCACAAGTGTGGTTCTGCTAGACCAGGAAGAGAGGGGAATGTTTTCCATGCCTTTCCACTTCTCCATACGTACCCGTATTTTGTAAGTGGTTGTGTTTATCTCCCTGGATAGAACAGGGTCAAGAAGGGAGGCTTTTAAGTCTTGTGCTGAAAATCTGACATTCTAGTTCATAATAAACAAATAGGAAGGGCATTAGGCAGTTATAACTGACCCCACCAGTGATCATTGGCAAGCCTTGGTGACACAGAGCTCCTTTATGCTGTGTTGTGTTGTCGTTTAATCATTGGACTTTAAGCTTTTCTTTTTTTTTTTATTTTCCCCTGCTGATTAGGCTTCATTAAGCATTGTGTGCCAATCCCCAGAGAAAGAACAAGTAAAAGGGCCAAAGGTTACATATGGCAAGGTGTAGTTATCTCCCAAATGAGGAGCCATCCCTCTACCATGACTCTGCTTCTCCTCATAGAAATCCTCATCCTCTTTATTAAAGAGTTAATGTGTCTGTTGCTGGGTATTTTATTACCCCTCATAAAAACAAACCCTCCTCACTCAAGTCTGGCTAAGCATGGCTATTCTTTTCTAGTGTTCCTAAAGACTTTGGGGCATGTGATACTGTTAATGAAGCTGTTAATGAGTGTCCAAGATGTTTGGGATTTGTGGGTTCTCCATCTTGTTGTCAGCATTGTCAGAGGCTAAATATGCCCACAGAGAAAAGGGAAATCAGTTAATCTCTCTTGTTTTCTCCTTCAATCCTGAATTCTCTAGTATCATATCCTTCCTTCAGAAATTAATATTTATATTTCCCTCAGTCATGATTCTTCAGTGAAATAGGTTGTGGTGGGAACACATCTGGATATTTGGCTCACAACTGAAAGGTGGAGAGAAACTATAATTCTGCTTCATCTATTGTGCATGTTCTCCTCGCTGTCAGATCAAGTGCTGGAATGAAGCCAGTGCCCTCTCAGTACAGCTTGGATACCCATCAAAAAGTGTTGAGCTGCTGCAGAGCAGTGCTCCCAGTGCAGTATCAATCTCATTTGTTTGGAGCTGCTCTCTGTGAGTCAGTCTGCCTGATAAAATGGGTTTTTCTCATCCATTGTTTCTCCTCCTCCCCACCAGTTGTCACCAAGGAAGATATCTTCTATCCCACCTCTGTTCCCTGTGAGCTTCTGCCCTAATTCCATCTTGGCACTTGTGGAGGATTGCTTTAGAGCCTGGAGGGTTAGCTTTGATAGCACCATTCTCCTCCCTTATTCAAGTGTAATGACTGCTTCTGTTAATAGGTGTGTCATTATCCAGCCCTGTTAATGATCTTGCATTGACCAAGAGAACTGTCAAACAGTGACTTCCTTGGATGCAACAACTGTGCTCTTGGCCTTGCGTCCCTATGATAACAGAAGCCAGTTTGGAGCAGATCTGGGGCGTGTGGGACAGCTATCCTATTTGATTCAAGAGAGTTGGAAAGCATTTGGCATCTCTTCTTGCAGGGCTGGCCAAAATGGAACACTTCCACAGGAACAAAACACTAATTATGTAATAGCATGTGACAGTCTGCTTCCTTGCTGGGCAGGCCACCAAATGGGAGATCTCACCGGACACCTCCCCCGATCATACAAATGCATTTTGTCACACAGCCTGTCGTAGGAAGTCCGTTGCTCTTGACCGAAAAGTTCTTCTCCTTCTCAGCCAAGCCCAGAGAAGCCATGGGAGCCTTAGCAACACAGGTGTGGTCCTGAAGGAGGTTGGAGGCACAAACACTATTTTGCCCTTAAAGCTCAGGTGTATTTTTAGGAAGACATTAGGAATTCCGGACAAAACAACTATAAGACCACAGGCCCAAAGCCTCAAGCTTTACTGCCAGCGTTACTTTTATGTAAGGCTCTTAAATAATTTGGATTTTCACAAAGCCTTTTAGTTCTTTAATACCTTGAGGTCGAGTAAAGAGAAAACCCCCACCCACAACCACCACCCCCCCCCCCCGTGTTTCCCAAGAGATTTCTTTTAATTTAGGGAGAAAATAGGCATGTTAGGAAAAGGTTAAAAGGGGTAACGTACAACCAAGACAAAGTATTTCACTGAAGTATTCAGCGCGCACCAACTCCTAGTAATATATAACCCATCAGTTTTAAGTTACCCAGAATATTAAGAAAACAAAAGGAGTAAAAAAAGGAAAAGTTTAAGAGAAGAAACAGGAGTAAAGAGAGAGGGAGAAGAAGAGAGAAGGAGTGAAGTAAGAGAGTAGAATAAAAGAATTAAATAGCTACCACCAAAGAGTCCTATGGGAGTCTGGGGTTTCACATGGCAATGGCAGATCCCAAGAAAAAAGGCAAGATGGAGCTCATATGCTCCTGTATTTATGGGCTTAGGCCACTGAGGGCACCCCTCCCAGGCCACTGGCCGCTCAGTGCCCTCCAGCTGGATGACCACCACAACTAAGGTTTTCTCCTGCACACAGAAAATCCACTTATTCCTTTTAAAATCAGTTTTGTTTATTTCCAATGGCAAAGATTTTTGAGAATTGATCTGACTAGAAATGGCTTTGCTACTCCATGTCTGTGCACAGCTAAGACCCCATCTTTCAGTCTTAAGGAAAGTTGATGAAAGACAATATTTGGCAGAGGAAAAAGGGGTTGTTTCAGGAAAAAAAACCAGTTGTTACTCCAGTGTTCAAAACTTGACATTTTAACTCACTATTTTCTATCAGAGGTTGATTATCTGTAAAACTAGGATGAGCTCCCTGAGTGATTTTCTGTATAAGCTGTATTGAACTGTTGTAAGGTACTGAATGTATCATTAATGAATTGGCATGTGTCAGTTAACCAGTTCATTTTACAGAGCGAACTTGGAAACATCATCCAGACTCCGAGCAGAAGGAACCCTGGGAAAGAATGGGATACCAGTGTGATTTATGGTGTTGTCATGCCTGTACTTATATGCGTTAAAAATCCTGAAAACAAGGAATTTCCCTCCAGAGGAAAAATAACGGATGGCTTGGTGGTGCAAAATACCCTGGTAATAGATATTGCCGTGACTCACCCAGTGTTTGTACTTCAGTGCGTGTAATCAGGACAGTCAGTCAGGGAGGACACAGGAAGCTGCTCAGCATGGCTAGCAGCAATGCAAAGTGCGCCTGGCCAGAGTTTTCTGTTTGGGAGTGGGAAATTCACTGGAGGAGATTACAAGTTTAAGTAAAAACCAGTGGTGCTTTAACTTGGACCAGGTGTGAGGTCCGAACAACTCTCTCTTCTGGGATTCAAGTCTTGTCCTCCAGAGCAAGAGCGAATAAATGTGCAGTTGTGAAGTGACTCCAAGACAGCAGGTTCTTGATGTTAGTCTGTCAGTTACCTGACCTAGTAACAGGCACTCAGACCTTAATTTGAAGATGCAGGTCTTTTTATTTATAGCAAGAGTCTGAGCTCAGCTTTTCTTGACCTGCAAGTAAATGGAAGATCTGAACAACTTTTTTTCAGCCTACTTCATTACTGAACTGGTTTTCTGCAAATTGCTCAGAATGCCAAGAAAGGAAGAGAGATTGGTTGTGTCTGAGACAGGTTAGAATTCAGACAGTCCTGAATTCTGAAGTCCTGAAGCCCAGGACAGCTGAAATTTCTCAGAAGTCACATCAGGAGTTCTCTCTGTTAAGTTTTTTAACTATGTTTAAATCATCCCCTTATGTTTATGCATTATCTGGTCACCTGGGTATTTAATTAATCCTTTTTATGTCTGCACAGTTGCTGGAGGAAACAGTTGTTGAGGAAATCCTTACAGTTTGTGTTCGCATGTCAGAGTTCTTATGTAAAAATAAAAATTTAAGTAAACAAACAAGGGCCAAGGTTCACTCTGTCTGCTCTCCCTGATGAGCAGGTAAGGGGAAATTGAATTCACTGATTTTATTTTATAATGACAGAGTGATAGTCAATTTAAATGCAGCAAAAGCTGATGAGTGGAAAGTGATGGTGAAGTAGAAAGAAAATCTCCTGGGAGCATATTTGAACTCTCTCAGATTTTTGACATGGATATCCCTCCATCAAAGCCAGTCTGAAAGCTGCAGACTTTCAAAGAGTTGGGGATTATACCTTAAATTTAAAGTGCCTCAACAGAAGTGAATTTCAGTCTACTGATGTGTCAGATCACTTGCTCCTGTACAGCCAAAGAGCTCTGAGATCTTATTAAAGAGTTGAAATAAGTGGTTTGGTTTCCCTACAATGCTGAGGGCTAGATACTCCCCGTGGCTGCGAAGGGCCTAGCTGGGCATGCAGCACTGAAAGGTGTCAGGTTGTCTTTAACTCTGAAACCCGAGGTCTCTGAGAATCCTGACTGCTCTGTAAATGTGTCATTGACTTTGCTATTTGAATGCAGGGGACCTGGGACAGCACTTCAGTCCTGCTTATCATGAGGGCAGGGGAAATCCTCTCATACCAGTGCCTTGCAGACAAAACACGGTTGTGTTTTAGTGGTGCTGCTTATAGTGATTCCCTGCATTTCCACTGCCTTTGGTGAGCGCCTGCTCTTTGTGCAGGTGGAGGACTTCTGGCAGCGTCTAAGGAAAGCAGAATAAAGCGCCTCAAATCAGCAGACACCGTTTTGCTCTGGTTTTTGTTGTTGGAAGTTGATCCTTGAGCTTCCCTGTCAAAGTATAGTCGGCTTCCAAAATATTTCTGCAGTTGCCCCGGCTAGGAGCTTAGAGCAGAGTGAACAATTGCATCAGTTACAGAAAGGAAAAACAAGCTCTGTGCTCCTGGAGGTCTCGCCTTGCAAATGGAGAGCTTTTGTGCAGTAATCACTGGTTTGATGATTCAGAAAAACATCCAGAAGAAGCAACACTGTTGTCAGGACTCCCACAGATGCAGGTGAAACCTGCCTTAAGTGTTGTTTAAGCCAAGATATGGCCAGCCTTGGAGTGCTGTTGCTATTATTGTTCCTGTTGCAAGCTCGCTTTTGTCACAAGCTATAATTCCGTGGTGACTTGGGTCTCTCGTGAGAGTTATAATTAAGAACACAAAGGGGATTCCTGCTCCTTGGATCTGTAAATAACAGATTTCTCTCTCTCTCTCTCCCTGTTTTCACTTTGGATTTGCTGCAGGTGCATAGGGCCACGTATCGAGGACTGCATCGGCCTGATGGATAGGTACTTGCTGAGTAGTCGTTGCCTGTGTGTCTCCATCCTCCATGTGTGGACAAGGGCGCATGGTGTGCATGTCCTTGTGAATGGCAAATGACGTCTTCTGTTCTGTAATTGCCTGCAGGTGTAGAGGTCCCGCTAGTCATGACTGCATTTACTATCCATGGACACGACAGTCCACTTTACCACAACATGCTAGGTAACATCCACCACCTTTCCATTCTTTGTGCACAGGGGCCTTGTTGCCACAGGGATGTTATACTACCCAGTTTGTCAAGGAACGCAAGGTACACCTCTCAGCATCCAAATTGACTTTTTCCACTTGAAAGCAAATTAAACATTTTGCCCTTTTAGGCTGATTAGAAAATGTCTTTTTTTTTTTTTGGTTGTTTTTGTTTGTTTCTGTATAAAATTTTGTTAACTCTGGTTAACTTGGAATTTGTTTGTTTTCTGTTGGTGTTTTTTAAGACAGAGTTTAAAATCAAACGAAGCTTTTTCTTCCATACACCTTGTCTTGAAAAAAATAAATGTTTTAGCAAAACTGATTTTCTTCCTTAATTCACATAACACTATTATTCGATTTTAAAAAAAAATTTTGTTTAAAAAAAAAAATTGTAACCTTGCATCAATTTTGTTTTTCAGTAATGGCAATTAAATTAATATAAGGTTGTATTCTGCATTCATTTTCATGAAAGCTCTTCCTTGCCATTGAGTTTGTTTAATTCTAAATTCAAACTGGTTAGTATGATTTCCAGGCTTGGAGATTACTGTCCTGAGCTAAGACTAGAAGAAAAAATATAATTTCAAACGAATTTACCTAATTATGGATTTTACTTTATTTTTTTTTCTTACCTGTTTAAAAAGATTTTAAGACTGCCTTTCCTTCTTATTTGTGTACCTGTTTGTGAATATTCCTATTTCTAGCTGTTGAGGGAGAACATATTTCCACTTTAAAAACAGTGCTTTATAAATGCTATCAAATGGTGTACTTGTTTATTAAATCAGTATCAGTTCCAACTTAATTCGTGGACCAATTAATAAGCAACAAAAGATGACTGAGTTTCTCAGTATTTCTATGTTTTATTTTACTCTTTCTGGTCTGGAATATCCAGTTTGAGATACTTCAGTGGGGACTCCTTTTCAGATGTACTCATTTAAACAGAGTTGCCCAAACCAAGAAATCGGTTTTAAGGTCTCCAACTCTACTCAGAGCACAAATACAGGAAATGTTTTGTTGTTTGCATAAGTTTAAGGGCCTTACCAAACTACGAAGGATGAAGTTCTTTAGTAATCAATTAAAAAATACCATGTACTTCATCAATTGGACTTCTAATCACTTTTTGAGGGGAAAATTGAGGGCTTTATATACTGGGAAGAGCAACTTGTGGTGTAACTCTCCTGTCGCACTGCAGGCTGCTTGCTGCCTTCCTCCATTAGCCCAACAGCCAGTCCAGTTGGATTCAAGTGGTATAACTCCCAAAACTTACCTCTGCATTGAGAATGTTCAGGTAGCAGTAAATACACCCCTGGAGCTACTGCCAAGTACCCACTGAACTCGGCGGGAAGACTCCTGTTAATCACTGTGCGTGTTAGATTGGGTCCTGTGTTTCAAAGTGGAATTAATGGAGTGGAACCTCCAACATGATGCTACAGCAGCAAAGTGTTGCCCAGTGGTGTGCCAAGCTTAAGCTATGTCTTAGCAGTCAATGTTTAATTTGGGGTTTGTGTTGTGTAAATTGCAGGTTTTGTCTCCTTGAATCCATTGTCAAGGTAGTAAACCAAAGTATAAAGTGGGGTGGAAATAATAGCAATTGTTTTATTCTGCTCAGCTGAATAATTTCCTGCTCCGTTCAGCTTGAGGGGGAAGACCATCAAATGTTTTGTTTAAATCTGATGGACTTTTCTTTGCTTGTTCCAACCTTGTTGAATTTATTTTAGGAAAATTACTGCACTGTGTTTAAATGTCAGTATGTATTCTTTTACTTCCAAGGCAAAGAAGGAAATTTCATACCTCCGTATTAGGTTCATGAAATTAAACTCTTTTTGTGTGTGTGAAAATGGTTCATTTTGTTTGGGTTAAAAATTGGCAAAACTGCACTGGCAAAGTGTTATTTTTATAATGGTATGGGTGTAAATCAAAAATAAAAGTGTTTAACTTCAGATAAGACCTTCTTCATGACCCTTTAACAATTGTTTGTCCTCCTGAGACTTATAGACCTTAAATTAATTAACAATTATGTTGACCCTTATCCATTGACTTAAATTTGTTGTATTGATGGGAACTAGTAGTGAGTTGAAGGGTGCCGAGTTCTCTGCTGTTCAGGCAGCTGAAAGTGAGAGCAGGGCTTTAACCCAAACAACAAGATATTCCTTATCTTCTCCTATTTCCATTTTTATAGCAGTGTTGCTTTTCTCTCCAGTTTTGCAGTTTGCAAATTGTTTATGCCATGATCCATTGACTTGAAGGCTTTTGTAGGAGTCCGGTAGAATAGCAAAGGAATTCTTACTGTCATGTTTAATAAAGATGGATCAGATGTGCAGCACATGGCTTGTTTCCAAACGACTGGTGAAACTTCAGTTTTTCCGCTTCTCTTTGGTCCCTTCAAATTTATGGGGAAAAATATGTCAATGTATGTCTTTCTGCATAGGGTTTTTTTGTTTTTTCAAACCTTTAGATTCAATAGAGTTCTGTCCAGAAGGATGCAAGAAACTCTGTCTTTTCCTGTTTTCAGCTCAATGAAATGCTGTTTTTCAGCCCAATAGCATATTTGGCTATTTGAGCCCTTTTCCTCTGCTTACTTGACAGATTTTTCAAATGGCTATAAGGTTACCTGCTGCATCTCATGTGCCTTTTTTTTCCGCTGTGAGGACCCGTATTTAGTCTCAGTGTGTTTAGTTTGTCCTCACAAAGGTTTTCACTGTATTCTGAGCTGCCAGAAAAAGTTCAAACTGTAACTAAGTTACAAGTCCCAGGAGAAATCCGTGTCCCTTCTGCTTGTGGCTAGTTGCAAATTACGGTTATTGTTCATTATAGCTTTTGATTCACTCTGGGCCAATCGTATGGCAGGGAAAGCCTTCCCTCACGTTTGAGAGCCGTTCTGGCTGTGTTTATACCGTGTGTCATTCATAGCATCCCTGTCAGGGTGTTGTAACTTGTGTGATTCACAAAGGCAGCTTGATGAGCAGCTTTTCTGCCTGACCTCTTTGGGATGCTCAGGTGACGGAGAGGTCTGAAGGAATGGGACAGGCCCATGCAAGGTGGAGTCCTTAGCTGGCATGTAACTAACCTCGCTGCCTCTTTGCCCTCCTTGCTGTCCCTTTCTGTCCTTCCCTGATGTGCTGAACGTCTCAGCCCAGGGAACAGAGAGGAAGCAGGAGCCTTGTGTCCTGCCTTTCCTACCTTCTCACAGTGCTTCTTCTTCTCTGCCTTTTGGGAGAGGGGTACATTGTTGCTGTAAGGCTTTATTTTTGGTTCCACCTTTCATATCAGCATGTCCTAGAAATCACCGCAGCAAGTAAAGGAGTTAGCCATCCTCTTTTCCTGCCCCTTTATTCCAATGACACTCTTCCTTTTGATACCTTCTGACAACTGCAGTCAGTGGTTTCTGTGGTTGGAATATGTTATAATATCATGTTCCAGCATACTCTCAAAGAGCAAAAAAGGATTATGCCTGCTTCCAAGATTGGGATAACCATTGCCTAAAAGGAAGATTCAAAATCTGTGAAAATAATGCTTTACCATGCATTAAGAAAATACTCTAGGCAGTCAGGAAAGGTGATTCTCCTACACTCCCTTTCTCCCAAGTCCACCAGAAAAGTTTGGCTAAATCAGTTGTTGAAGGGAGGCTGTGGACTCAGTTTTTACCTCAAGTATGAATTTTAAGTGAGTTCATTCTTCCCGTGACTCACTCACCTTAATACTCAGAGAGAAGAGATCACCGAAGGAGGAGTGAAGTTTCTGTTTTCCGGTGCATGAGAGATTGTAAATCTAAAGATGTGATCAGAAGCACCTAGTTGATATGATAGGAAAGAACCAGAACCGGGACCTTGGAGTTCCTGGTCTGAGTAAGTTGATGTCCCTGTTTATGCCCCGAGAAAATTTCATTCACGTTTCCCTTTTACCTAACAGAAACGAATTAGCCAGGCCCACCATTGTCAAGTGATTAAATAGAATGATGTGTAGATGTTAACTCCAATTACGATCCTAATGCTAGCTTTGTATCAAAAAAGAACATCCTCTCAACAAATCTTCACTTCCTCAACAAAAGAAAAAAAAAGAAGTCTGGTTCTATGTACTGTGTTTGTCTACAAGAGCTAATTAACAGTAAACCCTCTGTAATGCAGGCAAATCCTTTCACAGCTCTTTTGGACCCTGGCAGTAGTGTGACTTCAATAGAATTTCACAGCAGCTTTGAGTAGTTGTTGGGGAAGGGAAACCACTTCTCATAAACTGCTTATGTTCATGGCTTTTATGGTGCTCTGTTCTGTTGCTTAGAGGGAAGTGTTCCATATGCTCTGCATTTTTTTAGAATAATTATAGTTCTGGAGGGGAAGAGGATCTCTGTATAAAATAAGAGGGAAGATAAGATCCGTGAGTACAAGCTAAGCTATGTTACTTGATGGGTAAAAAAATGCAACTCTTGAGAGACGTTTAATACGGAGCTTTCTGATGCCGTATCAGAACAGAGCAGTTGAAGAAACAGATTTATCTTTTATGAATCAAGACTAGAAAAACTGGCAGTTTCTGATCCTGCCTCCGTGGGTTGGATAGAGCTGTTTAGGACAGATTGATAGAGAAACCCCAGTTCTGTGTGAGAACTTGCCTCTGCTGGACTGGTTCTGAAGGCAGACCTTTGCTGAGAGCACTTTTGTTGTTGCAACAGCATTTCCCTGCCTGGAGCTTTTGGAGTACCCCTGTGACATGAATGAAAGTCACTGTAGTGATTTTGTTAGCTTTTTACCTCTTCTACTTAGTAAGGCTGGTGTTTTTAGGAAAGGGGTTAGTTGGGTTTTCCTTCTTACCTGCTGAACAGATAGAACCACAGAATGGTTTGGGTTGGAAGGGACCTAAAGATCATCTAGTTCCAAACCCCCTTGCCATGGACAGGAACATCTCTCATTTGACCAGATTGCTCAATGCCTCATCCAACCTGTCCTTAAACATTTCTAGGATTGGGACAGATTGTTCCAGTGCTTCACTACCCTCACATTTAAGAATTACTTACATATATCTAACCTAAATTTCCCCTCTGTCAGTTTGAGATCTGAATATGGGAAATAAATCATTGTGTTAAAGGTTCTGTTCCGTACTGTGTGCAGAAAGATTTGTCTGTGATCGGGGAGGGTTTCTGCTTCATCTCAGAGTGGCTGGTGTGGTCTCATAGTATGGAAGGATCTATTAGGGTCTGCTACTGTGGAGAGAAATAACCTGTTAAGGCTGAGAGAGTGAAAGAACCAATTCTGACACAATGCTGTTTAAAATCTGTTCTGTGGCTCCAGTAGTTTGAGGATCCTGTTGAGAGTGCAGGATAGAATAAGGCCAGAGATCTGTTGTTTCAAGTAGTTTGTTATGCAAAGAGTGGAATGTGAGCGATAACCTTGCAGCATCTTGAGGCAGCACCCAGTCTTGCAGAGCAAGCAAGCAGGTTCCTTGCAGAAACCTGCGGGGACTTGTATTTGGTCTGCTTAGCAGAAAAGATAGCAGAACAGAGTTTTGTCAGGTCCTAACCAAATTGTTTGCAGGGACGTCTCAGTAAAAGCTTTTGTTTGGTTTGGTATTTTGCGGGGTGTGCTTTGCTTTGCTACTACCTGTTGCGAAATGAGTTTTCAAATACATTTAAAATAAGAAAATTTTTTGTTTGGAAAATGGACTAAATAACGTTCACTGAAACTATAGGCAGAAAAAAGAAGAAGTGATTAGGCCAAAAATGATAGGTCACTGTGGAAAGACAAGAAGCATTGGGAAATCTGAATTGAATTAGAATAGAAAACAATACACAGCACCATTGCAGAGGTTTCTGCTCTTGTTTCTCATTAGGCTAAATAGGCTTTGTGTTTTGTGTCTGTGTTGGTTTGGCTACACGGATAATATACAGTGCAGAAATAAAATTGTGCCATACAGAAGTGACCTTATAAAGCAGGAGTATATATCTGACCACTGTCCAATGGTTTTCTTTCATGGCTGGAAATGAGGATTTAATTTAGATTTAATATTGTTATTAATTAATTATCTATTATTAAATATACATTTGAGGAGCTTTAGAAATATGTAAGATGTAGAGTTGTTTAAACCTCAGGAATGGTTTCTTAATAATTCATTAATATTTAACATATAATAAATCAGAACTAAACCTTGTGGTCTTACTTCCAGTCTACCTGTGTAATGTAGGATTTGTTGCTCTTGCATAATTAGAAAATTTACATGATAAATGTATTTGAGTTGAGAGTCCAGCACAGACCGAATTTCTCTTCATTCTGGCTTACTCAGTAACCTGTCAGGTGATAAAGGAGCTGCAATTCCAGCATAAAAAGGGAAGCTCTTGGTTGGGTTTCTTTAGAGCAGTACATCTGCAGTACTGTGCTGGTGTTGTAAGCATCTATACAGCTAAGTCTGCTTAATTTAGATCTCTTCAGATCAAAGTTAGTGTGTCAAACCATGTAGGGTGAGGCTGTGTTTGGGTTTGGGAGAGATTTACTCCTTTGTGGTATCTATCAAATAATCTTGCAAGAACTTCCCCCCCCATGCATTCTCTTCATTGACTGTTTGACACCAGATAAATATCTGATGGAATGATGGAGTGTAAAACACTTGATGCAGATGAGAATTTGCATTTGAAGTCTGCAATTGATATTACCCTTTTTTTTTCTTTGATTTACATACAAAAATGTGTGTTCTATTTCTCAGTTCATTTGCAACAGTTTTTCCAGCATTGGATCAAAAATAGTGGAGAACTTGTTAATGATGATAGTATAGTTGACAGTGAGTCTTTTCCATTTGTTTTTGCAGAAATGGAAATACCGGTTTTCAATTATTATTTGACCAGCATGTAGCCTGCAAACACAATGGTAAACTAATTAAACAAGCTATAGGATTGAAGGAATTAACAAGCTTCTGTCCTTTGTTGCAATGTGTGGAAAGTTGTACTGCAGCACTTACCAAAGGTGGAAACATTGCCACAAACACCAGCAGCTGTGCAGGAAGAGAGCATTAGAAATTAAGCCATCAGACCAAATTACTTAATTTTGCTATAATTTTTTTCCAAGCTGTAAAGTGAAATAACAGGGTGGGAAAATGTCATATAAATGATCTGTACCTTTAGATAGTAGTTTTAAATAACTGCATTCAAATTCTAGTAGGAAAGGGGGACTAATAGTAAATTAATTTCCTCTACAATGCCCTCTCTTTGTTAGTTCAGCTTCCTTTACATCTCTTTTCTGTAAAATAGAGATATTTTGCCTCTTTTCTGTCTTGTTATAGCGGTAGAGTGTAGAGCTGAACAAGAAGGTAAACCCTGTACCTTCAGAGAGACTGTTTTCTCAGGGCTGTGTGTTAGAGAGGCTTTAGAGAAGAGCCGGCAGGAACAGTACATTGTGCCTTGAAGGGAAGAAGTTTGGGAACTCAAATGCGAAAGCTTATTTTGGCTGAAAGTGAAAGAGCTGGATTTTCCTCTAAAAGTAAACAAGTAAGGAGCAAAAGTTTGGTTAAGGATGGCACTAGTCTAGCAGAGTGAAAAGGAGGGCAGGGTGTCTCTCTGTGAGGTAATGAAATGGATGAAATCTGAAAGGCATTCAAAGCAGCAAAATGCCAGTGCATTTCTAATGAGGGTTATTAATCCCTGGAATTATTTTTCCTGGTAGTGTTCTCTTCTCCAAGCGTGATGAGCTGAGCTGATGAGCATGTG
This sequence comes from Pseudotriccus pelzelni, assembly GCA_035584735.1. Lineage (NCBI taxonomy): Eukaryota > Metazoa > Chordata > Aves > Passeriformes > Tyrannidae > Pseudotriccus > Pseudotriccus pelzelni. Next base: position 2,303,550 of record JAWMRA010000002.1, on the reverse strand, counting down.
CTGAGCCTGGAGGCTGTGCTGTACAGATACCTGGGGCAGAGGATTGTCCTGGTTCCTCCTGTCATTGCTTACAGTGTGACGTAGCACTTCCACGTCCGTGGCGATACTTTCCAGCTACAGGCAGCTCTTGGCTCATGCTCTAGGATTAGGACCACCTTTTTGATTCCTAGTGCTGAGTTGGACACAGACAAGCAAATCTAGTTGCCAAATCCTGGGCTTTGGTTCCTGTCAGCTGTGATGAGGTACAGAGTGAGAGTTCCACGTGATTTTACACAAGATTTCAGTTGCACTGACATATTCTTGTTCATTAGCGGTCTTTTTCTATGAGAGACGAGAAACTCATTCAGATCTTATCTGTACTTCTGTCAGAAAACTTCACTCTTTTTTTCCATCTGATGTAAATTATTAATGACACCATCTTCACATGCTGGTGAACAAGCTCTTTTGCAGACATATTGGCTGTTTAATCAATAGAATATAATGTAGAAACTCATTTCTGTAGTTATCTGAGATTGAGCAAATGATGAAACAGGCAAGGAAAGATTGTGGGCTAACAGGAAAAACAGGTGCTGGCTGGTTCTGATTGAGCTTTTCTTTGGCAAAGGGTTGTGAGGAGGTAACTGTACTGGCATGCTGTGGTTCATCCCTGAGCAGATCTGGTAGTCTCCTACTGAAGAGTTGTGGCATTTATGCAGAACTCTAAGAACAAATACAACCTCACCATGATGATGAAGGCCAGGCTTTGGTTAAGCACAGTGCAGTCATGATGTAATCCCTGACTTTCAATGATACGAAGTTCTTCTTGTAATACCTGAAGGAAAATTGTCTGAAATGCAATCAACCTTTTAAATAAGAAGTGTGAACTGTTTCCTCAGACAATTTGTCTTAGGCTCCCAGTACTCTTCCTGTGACGTAGTGTGTCCTTTGGAAACGCAGGACATCAAAGCAATGCACCAGTGCGTTGCTTGCCTCTTAAAGTGCTTGCTTGAATTTTTGTTACATGTTCTTACTGTACTTGCAGTTCCATTTTAATTCAGAGTTGTCTGCTTGTAGTAAATCTAATGATGTTTATATATGTCACTGAAATTAAGTAGCACAGAAGCTGTGAAGCACTGAGTGAAGAGGTGACAGTGGAAAAGTAGAAAAAAGAAAAGGGCAGAGGATGTGTTTTCAGTTTGTTGCCATTTCTTTTGCTCCAGTTAATGGTGTTAAGGTTCAGCCAAGTTAGATTTGATGTCATTGTAGATCATGCTGAAGAGGAGACACTGCAATGCCTGCTTTTGGCAATACAGCATGTTCATCTGAAAATAGTGTGAGGAGGATGGACCAGGATATACAGATCCTGTAGGTTGGTTGGTCAGCAGCAAAGAAACTGCAACGAGCTGGTACACTGGAGGCAAGAGGACTAATTACAATCAGGCAGTTCACCAACATGGCAGTGGCCAAACCAGTCTCTCTAAATTCCCAGTCGGCTTGAATCAGCCATCAGGATATTTTCAGGTTATGTCAGTGGGCCTTGCTTTGCTTTGCTTGACTGAATAACCTTCCCAAAGAAATTGTGTAAATTTCAGAAGTAAATTACGTCTTTCCCTGCCCCTCATGGTCCGATGGAGGGCAAAAAAGACAAGTAAAAAGTATTCCTGCCTTAAAATGGACCACTAAGTGTTAATATGTGTAATCTCAACCACAGTAAGCAGAATAGACAAAGAACAGATTGAAGAGATAATATCCTTGCTTTAAAATAGTCCCATCTGTGGTAGAAATGCTTTTGCCTCCCTCATGGCAGTGATATCCTCTGCTTGGGAATAACTTGGATGCAGGCTAAGTTCAGTGCTGTCTTCCACTTCAGCTTTGGGTGAGCTCTCTGTGCTTTGATTTCCTGGGTCAACCAGTGAATCAGGCTACAAACTCCAAACTTCACGGTGTTTGAGTCACCTTTTAATCAATGGATTTTTAAAATAAGGGAGCACTTTCCATAGAAATTCCAGTAAGAAAAAGGATACCCTTAAGAAAACAAGCCAAAACCTGGAGCTCTAGCAATATGTTTGTGTGCACTCTCTCAAGGTTTCATCAGCCTTTTTGTGCTGTTGATGACTTAAATATTCCAAATACATATATTTTTGAAGTGGGATGAGAGGCAATCCTTCTCTTCCTCACAACAGAGGCAGGGAATAAAAGTTGCCTTCTTTCTCCTTGTTTTCTTGGGCCCTCCTGAGCTTCAAAAGCTGTTGAGACCTAAAATGCACAAAAGTCAGCATCTGTCAGACGTCCATTGGCTGGTACCTAGGTTTGGGGACACAGGGAAAGGAAGGGGTTTCAGGCTGAAAAAGAAATGAGATTTTTAAGCCAGATCACCATTTCCCCAGGTGCTTGGCCTGCTCTGTTCTGGGATTTGAGCAGCTGTTGAAAGATGAGGTTTTTAACATTTGGAAGCTGCACAGATAAGGCAGAATCTTCAATAAGTTCAGTCATGTTCTATCACACAGAAATTTGGGAGAAGGAAGAGGTGTTTCACTAAATGATCATTTTCCTTTATGTGGGCCATACTGTATTGCAAAATAATGGTAATAAACCAGCTAATATAAATAAAACAGAGAGTGTAGGTTACCCTGAGCAGTACCCGCAGCATGGACACGAGCTGCTTTTCCAATCGAGTCACATCCGTGACTGTCGAGATGGTAGGAAGTTGCTGTGCACATAAACACACAAAAAATCTGCAGCAGAGCTGAGAATACCTGATGAGGATGATACTCACAAAGGCTGGTTTCCCTTGGCTTGCTTTGCAGACAGTGAAGTGGAAGAGATTCCTTGGGGTGGCTGGGAAAATGGAGGAGTGAAAGCGGGTGAGTTCGGAGCTTCTGAGCTGAACTTTTCTTTTTGGAATGCCCTCTGGGGGAAGTGCTGGGAGTGAGATGATGACTAGAATTAAGAGGAGTTGCAAGGTACTCCACAGTTTCTCTCTGCTTCACTTGGTAATTCAGGAACTACTGGGAGATGACTGATAAGTTATGGACATGGAAGAATTTTTCAGCATATTATCGTATAGGAGATAATCATGTATAAACCTTTGTCAGAAAGAGAATATCAATTTTATCTGAGGGATTTTTTTTCCCCAATAATCAAATGTGATTTTCTAATGAATGATATTATTGTGTAGGATGCTTTAAACAGTATGCTGTCTCTATAAAATAAGAGTGATAAATCCAAAAGCAGCATCAGGCATACTCAAAGAAATTCCTTATACCCTGTTCTTTATCTACATTGGATTTTCCTCGATACTTATGAGCACTGGCTTCATTTATTCCCTGCTATGCTCCACAAAGATAACTTCTGCATATTTAGAACTCAGATGATGAGTAGGTAAAATGTATGTTGAAGATAACAGCACTGTGGCCATTACTAGCATTCTCATAAATGTCCCACATGATATATGTATAAATACATTTATGCCAGGGCAGAATGACATGTTATTATGTTGAAGCGTTACTATTTTGATTCCAACTTTGAAGGAAAGATTTTCAATTGTATGTATGTAATACATAAATGATATATGGGTTTGTATTTACAAACACATCCTTCTACAAGTCCTCTATCTCAGGCACAGGTCCAAAAGATGTTTTAGTGCCACCACTTGTTAAAGAAACCTCTGCTGAAACCCATGCAAGCTCTTATTACAGAACAAATGATTGGATATGATAAAACACTTCAGGATCGGGAACATAATGTGACAGGTCTGTTCTCATTAGTTTCCCATGTCCTGTTTTGTTCTCATAGAATCCCTGAAGTGACCTTAAGGATCATTTTGTTTCAGTCCCCTGCCACAGGCAGGGACACCTTCCACAAGACCAGGTTGCTCAGATTTCCATCCAACCTGGATGGAAGCCTTCCAGGGATGGGGCAACCACAGCCAGTGCCTCACCACCCTCAAGGTAAAGAACTTCTTCCATATATGTAACCTAAATTTCCCCTCTTTCAGTTTAGGTATTTGAGGTTTTTTTCCCCTTTGCAGAGAAGGGAATCCAGGATAGCATGTCAGTCTTGGGTCCCCAAATACATCCTTGAAGGTGCCCTACTGTGAAATACTCCTGGAGCTTGTGAAAGCAGATGTTTGTTGCCCCATATAATTTGAAGCCGGAACAGGAAGGAGTCTCGGGGTCACAGTGACTTAGAGAAAATATCTGCTCTGTGCTCTTTAAATCTTCTGAACGATTGCTCTCAGGAAAGACTAGCATTAGGAAAAAGCAGTCAAAAGAGGCAGGTATAAAAACAGAGATACATGCATTTGCAAAAGAGAGATGATGATTTGTGAAATAAAGTAAAAAGGGAGGGCATGAGATAGCAAAAGCTTTTTCTTGCAACTCGTTAAAGGTAGAAATCCACCTATGCAGTCTACAGGTGTAGTCATGTATGGATTTGGATATTTCTTATGCTGAATAGCTCAATTTCAGAAAACTCTTAACTGGAACTGAAGTGAATTACAAACACTTTCCACCAGTGGAATTAGGAAAGTGTTAAAAAAAAGTTACAGAAGGAAGAGCACCATAGTCAAACAGTTTTTCTCCTCATGTGTTGTTTGGTTTTTTTTTTATTACTCCCAAACTTTCACCCATATTCTCTATTCTTTATGGTTTGACCCAGCTTCCATTTAATGTTTTGGCTACTTACTGACTGTGTATTTTTCAAGGGCTGTAACGTGCCCTGTGGTACTTCTGGATCTGACAGTGAATGAATAGCAAACAGTGCCACCAAAATAGTTTGTTTCTATTTGAGAAAAGCATGTTTTCTTGATTAATTATTTCATGTGCACCCACATGATGAGCCAGTTGAGCGCCACTGGTTGCAGAGAAGCAGGTGTAGTTGACTGATTCTAACCGGAATTCTTTATGCAGAGAGAAATTCTTGGAGCTAACTTTGATAATTTTGGTTTCAGAGCGGTCCATCAGCCCTATGGTCATTACAGCTCTAGCTTCCTTTCTTTAAAGCAAAATATTACTCTTCCCAAAGAAGTTGGGAAATACGACAAGTTTATAAAGATGATTGCTCTCTTTCCTGATGAACTGGCTTCACCTGTGAGTCCAGTCTAGTGGGTTTGACTGGCTTCATGTCACAGACAAATCAATCTACTTTATATGAGGCCTGACTTGGCGTATTTTAAAAAGAATGCTAATCTGACTCTCAAAACAGAGTCACTGTGCAAGTTCTTAAGGACAGCATTCCTTTTTGAAGTTGAGGCAGGAAAGAAAAATCTCATCCTGAAAATAACAGGGAGTGCAAGAGTTGTTATTTGGGCCCACAAAAAGCCTCCATACTGATGCTGTAATTCCGTAGATTTCAGTAGTCATTCCCTGTCAGCTCTTAACAGGGACTTAAAATAGAGAGTCCTTGGTAATTTATAGTAAAAACTAACAGTGCTTGTTCTGAATTATGCTATGCAGATTTAAAACTAGTTTTAAAGAAATCTATTTTGCACTGTGTGTGCTTAATGATAATAAGATGTCATAAATCTATAATCAATACATATTAATGTATTTTTCTTTATCCTCATTTATTTTTCTGAGTGAAAAGGGGACTCCTACCTTTTAAAAAAAAAAAAGGCATGAGTAAGATATTTTAACAGTTTAAGGGATGCACACAATGCATTTGTTTGTGTCTAGTTGGTGTTATATTTTCAGTAAACAAAAATGTGTGAACAAAATATGTGTAAACCTTCAGTAACGGATGTCAACATATGTGAAACATTTTGCTGTATCCTAACAACACGTCTTATCTTGGCTGGTGATATGCTAGAGGAGGAAGGAGTGTGCACAGTCACTTAGAGACTGCAACTGTCTGTTCTGTACATGTTGTTCTCATTTGGCAAAAACGGTGAAAAATCTCTACGCATATAGGTAACTTGATTATAGGGATCTAGAAAAGTCCTTTAAATGGTTGCTTGAGGAAGGCTTTGATATAGGAAGCAACGTGGGTAAGAAAAAAGCAATTTTGACAATAGATATCTGTTTGTCCCCAGTTAGCCTTGGCCGAAATCAAAGCTGTGTTTGACGTTTAGTGATGTTTAACTGCTCAGCGGACCCAGCCATAGACTGCAACTCTGAGGTCATTTTGCATATTAAAAATTTGTGGCTAGTTGACAGTTTGCCCATCTCTGGATTAAATTGAAATAGGTGGTAATTGTGTACTTGTGAGATCAGTTGCGAGTTAAAAGTTGTGTTAACAGTAGATAAAATCTCCTAATCTGTACATAAATAGTGACGTTTGTCAGTATTCCAGTGCCCTCAGATGAGGTGGAGGGAGGGGGAAGGGAGCCTTCTTGAAAAAAAAAGAAAAATAGAAAGCAAAGCATGTCCTGGTGTGAATAACTTCAATGAATCCTTCCCACCCTGGGGAGCTGCGTTTCACGAACACCAGTGACTTTGGAAGTTGTGGTTGCAGATCTCTGCCAGGGTGTGCTGCACAGCAGAGAGAAGCTATTAAAATATACACAAATTTGCTTCCCTGTCTGCTTGTTTGTCTTGTATGTTTTAAATAGTCAGATTATCATTCCAGGATTAGCAGAATCCGTCAGATCTCTGAAAGGGCAGCTTCAAAGTCAGCTGAACCTTCCACTGATGGGCGGGGTGAGGAATGCAGAATGTGAGAATCTTCCGTGAGGAAAAAATAATGCCTTGATAACAAAGATTTACAAGAAGGAACTGCTTAGCAAATACTCAAGGTTGTGATGAATCCTGTTTGGATATATAGATAAAAACTCAAAGGAGGGAAGGTTGAGAGAGGAATCTAAAGCCCTTTAGCAATTTGGCTTCAAAGCTCAATTTCTTTACATCTCAGACTAGGTGGGCTAATGCCAAAGATATAGAGACAGGTGTTCTTTGTCAGCTTTACTCCATGGACAACAGCTCAATTTCTTTCCCCCTTCCTGCTGAACTCTGCAGTCGCAAGTGTGAGATGGTGTACTCATCTAAGTCGGTAATTAGGCTTTAATACCTGTCTCAAGGCACCGTGGGAATTGCAGATGTTCTGATGCTTTTGGAGTGGATGGAATGATATAAGCCCCACTGTTGTGCATCCTTGTCTGCCTTGGAATACTAACTTTGAATGCAATCTCAGTTTTGGTGTGTGGGGAGTGGGTGTTACATGTTTCTAAATACGAAAACAAGAGTACACATTGAAAAAGACATAGATATTACTCATTTCTCGTAAGGGAAATCTTACTTTCAACTTTTAGCCACAGATACATAGTTTTTAGTTTAAGAGGCAAGGTTTTCACATGGTGTGAATTTTTTTTTTCCCTCCCACAGTCTCCCCTACTGTTGCCTTTTCCAGTTATTAATTGGATCTTCTGTCTTCAGCTGAGGGAGGTGTGGGGGATAGCAAATTAATTATATGCAGTTGAATTCTGATTCAGGGCCATATTTCTTGGACTGCTAGGTCTGTTTTGATGAGCATAAAAGTCCAGAAACACCTAGCAGAGATAGTATCCATATTCTGGAGTAGATTTTCAGTGTGCAAAGGAAAACAGTGGCTGTATCAGGAGTTTCTTGTTGATGGGTTAGTGGTGGAGATTTAAGAAATGTGAGGGAGGATCAACTTTGGCTGTCCAACTATGTTGAACAGGCAGGACTGACACAGAGCTACCACTCCTTGCTTGAATGTAGCTTTTCCGAGCCCTATCAGGCCTCCATGGTTTTTAGAATGACTCTTAACAGGATAAGAGTTTTTGATAGGGAATTTCAGGCACTGAGGTGGTGAGACAGTAACGTAACAAAAATGTAAGTGGATTAAGCCCTTAATGCCATGAAAGATAAGGAGATTTTTGTGTCCAGCTGTCTGTGAAGCCAAACTATTGGTTAGGTGCATATGCAAAAAAGGATTGGATTAAAAATACAAAACGGGAGAAAGTTTCGTGCTTTCAGCAGCATCTCTGATCAGTGCCACCTTGCAGGGACCCGTGTTGAGCAGCTTTACCAAGCAGAAAGGTAAATAGCTGGTTAACGAAATTCATCAGGGTGTTAAATGTAATGCTTTCGTGCTTGCACTGCAAGCATGAAAATAGTGGAGAAATGATGCAGAACTGCCAGTAGCAGCAGAAGAGAGAGAGAAAGCAAACTCAGCCTAACGAACATAAGTAAAAACGCTGTAGGTCACCGCCAGAAAACCGGGCTTAGTAAATACGTGTGGTTGGAAACAGTGGTGGCGTGCACTGGGGGTACCAGGAAACTGTGATGACAGAGGTTTGTCATTTCATCCTGGAGCAAATATCCTGGGGGGGCTGTTGACTTTGGGGTTTAGCTCAGCAGCAGAGGGAGGAGAAGCTGCTCGGTGTGCAGTCACATCCATTCTGGGATGGGATGTTCGGGTCTGAAAGCGTTTTGATGCAAGGGCAGTGGACTTGGGACTGAAAGCAACTGATCGCTATTTCAGTGGAAAATAGAATTTTTTATGTATTTCACATATTTAGCTTTTAAATATGTTTATTCCTTTCACGCTTCCTTTTAAAGCTTGCTTAATAGTGTGTTTAAATGGTGCCTCCTGAAAATTCAGGTGTAGTATTCAATTACAGCATATTTCGCATTACAGACTGAAGTGCTTGTTTGGTGAAATTATTGAAAATTATTTGCTTTTTCAATTCCCTACTAAAAATGATGAGCTCATTCTTTGAAAGTGAGTGAGAGCTGACATGACAGATTATAAAGATCCATTTTGAGCCCCCTTGTACTCTATAAAAATAAAAGGGCTGAAAGGAATGTGTAAGTTCCTTTTAATTTTTTCTTCACTGGTTATTATGTCTCCTTTGAAACCATTTTCTTATTATGGTCTATCATGTAAATATTATTTGGACCATTTTCAGTGTACACAGAACCATAAAACTAATTATTTTCTTTGATAGCCATTATGGTAGTTATTTATATGCACTTTAAAGTCAAATTCTCCTGCCTGTTTTGTCAGTCTGTGATTCAGTGATTTTTTTAAAAATTTTATCATAGAATCATGTAATCAGCTGGGTTGGAAAATCATGTGAGATCATCAAGTCCAACCCTTGATCCAACCCTGCTGTGGTTACCAGAACATGGCACTGATGCCACATCCCGGCTCATCTTAAAAACCTCCAAGGATGGAGAATCCACCCCCTCCCTGGGCAGCCCGTTCCAGTGTTTGGTTACTCTCTCTGTAAAAATTTTTTTCCTAATGTCCAACCTAAACCTGCCCTGGCAGAGCTTAAGCCCGTGCCCTCTTGTCCTACTGACAGTTGCCTGGGAGAAGAGACCGATGCCCACCTGGCTACAACCTCCTTTCAGGTATTTGTAGACAGTGATGAGGTCCCCCCTGAGCCTTCTCTTCTCCAGGCTAAACAGCCCCAGCTCCCTCAGCCTCTCCTCACAGGACTTGTGTTCCAGTCCCTTCCCCAGCCTGGTTGCTCTTCTCTTGGACCTGTTCCAGCACCTCAATGTCCTTCCTGACCTGAGGGGCCCAGAACTGGACACAATACTCAAGGTGTGACCTCACCAGCACTGAGTACAGGGGAAGGATCACTGCCCTGCTCCTGCTGGCCACACTGTTCCTGATACAGGCCAGGGTGCCATTGGCCTTCTTGGCCACCAGTCTTTTGGTTTGGGATTTGGTTGTGCTGGGAAGCCACAGCAGAACTGGGTGGGTGCAATCACAACCCTTGATCATAATGTTTCTCTGTAGTAGTGATGAACCAGGAGTTCCAAGAGGGTGAGTGGTTCTCCTGTGGATTATGTTGTTCAAATATAAATATCTTCTACTTGAGGAAGGTGTACAAGTACAGTGCAACAGATCTGTGTATGAAGTTCCCTCTCACTTCTTCCATACTCAGGAAGGCACATTATATCGCTGTTGGGAATTTTCCATTAGTTTTCCCCTAAATGCACAAGCCTGTGAGTTAATGTAGCTGGAGCCAAAGAGTCAGCGTAGTTAAAGCTCTTGCAGGAAAATGCACATACCCGTATCCTCATTTTGCCATTGCAGATTTGCATTTGCCATCAAAGTGCATGTTGTGTTTCCTTGTCCACACGACTCCTCACATGTGCATGGTGGATTGAAAAATAAGTTGAATTGGTATATTGATTAAAAACAAGCACTCATGCCACATATATTAATGTGTTTGCTCTGACTTCCCATTTGGACTGGAATTCTGGTCATGAGGCAATAAGCTTTCCAGGTGATTGTGTGTTTTGTACCCAACCATTCTGTGGTCTCTCACCCTACGTAAACATAAAATCTCTGATTCTGATTGCTAGAACCCCTCTGATTGCTGCGGGAGTTATTGGTGGCCTCTTCATCATTGTCATTGTGGGCCTGACATTTGCCGTGTACGTTCGGCGCAAAAGCATTAAAAAGAAGAGAGCGCTGCGAAGATTCCTGGAGACCGAGGTGAGAGGGTGCTGCTTCTCACGGGTTGTTTGAAAAGATACACAGTCCGTTCTGCCTTTTTATTAAAGATGTTAAGGTCTTCAGTCCAGTTACCGGAGAGATGTGTAAAAATCCTTTCGCTAACTTGTGCGGACTAAACTAATGGAAAGAATAAACCTATTTCAGGATGCCAGTTTTCTGGACATGTATAGATTCATGGCTTCTGAAGACCAAAAGAATTTCCCCCTGATCACAAAGGCACATTCCCACGTTTCTGAACTCCTTTTCTGCTCTCAGCTGAAGATCTATCCCAGTTCATCAGTACCTTTAGCAGCTCTCATGCTTAAATAAAAGGTTCTCATTCAGTGTCTACTTAGGTCAGCTTTTCAGACTACAGTTCCTTCGTCACATTCTGGTACAAACTGAAGCTCATCAGGAATACTTAAATGCAGAGATTGTCACTTACTGTTTTTCCCGGTGCCTACAGTGCTTTTGTGGTCCAGATTTTGTCAAAGTCTGTAGTTCATGATCAGTAATAATAATGTATTTTATTAAGCCAAGATACTTCCTGGAGCTGAATCAATTGAAGTTCACAGTTCTACTGGCAAAAGTATAACAGAGTGCTGTGCCCACTTCATGCTGCTCTTTGAAACATCAGTAGTGGAAGGGCAATTTAGGAAGTGTATTTAAACGTAACGTTAAATTGTTATCTGTCAGCTACAGCAAAAGTGATTACTGCCAGTTTGCTCAGTGTCTCAGGCCTTGAGACGCTCAGCAAATTAAAATATTTTTAAATTAAGGTCCCCCTTTGTAAGAAAATAAAGCCTGGGAATAGTTAGCTAGCGAATCTTGAGTAAGGCTGTATTAACAAGGCTGTTTTCAGTTCTGTTCCAAGGGTCCTGCTCCCACTCATCTCCATGGTAGAGCCTGGGAGTAAACGATTTATGCATCCCCAGTCTGTTTGCACAAGTATCTTTATGCTTGGCTAGAATTTGTATTGCTTGGTAAATACTGTTCAGCTGTATAAAAAGCTTAACAATATTCAGTGCCTTTAGATACATAAATCTTGCCATTGTATCAGCTCCTACGTAAGCATAAATTATTTTAAGCAGGTAGTTCTCATTGCACTTGGGAAACACTGACTTTGAAGTCCAGCTATCATTCTCCATTTTGTCAGATAAAAACCGTGGCTGACAATAGTCCTGAGGGAGCAAAGCCTGAACATGTGGGGAAGGTGTTGTCTTGGCTTAGAAACTGAAGATTAAACCAGGAGCAGCCTGAGATAAACACACAAGCAACACAGCTTCTGCTGAGGTTCCTCTTTCTGCCTGGAGGCTGTAATAGACCTATTCTTTACATAGATCATTCTCCATAAAACTCCAGGAACCTTTTTTAGGTCTCCACAACACACCTCCACTTCTCCCTGCCATACCTGTGTTGGTGGATTGTGGCACAAAAGCTCTTTTCATCCTTCACAAACTGATAATACAGAAGTTTGCAGCCAACCTGCCTAATTTTCTTTTACACTAAGCCTTTCTTTTATGGTATAAGTACTGGACATCTAAAGTGGGAAGGAGGAGGAAAGAGACTCACTCTCAAATCAAGTACAACTTGCAGATTATTTCTGTGATAACCTGACTTGTTCCTGTTTGGTTATGTTGTTTTCTTACCCCATTAATTTCCAAACACTGGTGTTTTTACCTGAACAAAACTAATTAATCTGGTCAACTAATCAAGTAGTTCATTATGCTCTAAGAGCCATAAAAGTAGTTCTCAAACTGCAGAGCATGATGCATTTAGCCTTGTAAACAGGCAGCTTTGAAATGCTGCAGGGTTTTCAAAACAATTTGAGTAGGAGTAGCTCTGAATTATTTTCCTCATCCTGTAAAGGAAAAGGCTGTTTTTCATTGTGTAGAGTATTGTTCTTTTCGTGTATTTTTAATTTTTTTTTTTTTTAAGGCAGCATTGTTTTTGTGGCAGAGATGGTATAACACTGAGATTTGAGAGCATTTTTAACTGAATGTGCCATTGTGGCTCATTTACAGAGTTTCTTGGGACATCTTGAACAAATTGTTTAATTTCACTAAATTAATGACTGTTATAAATTAGTAGTTTGCTATAAGGTGTTTTCTCCTTAAAGCTGTCCTCCTCTGTGGACAGAAGTTCAAAAAAAATTGTCCCTTACCCAAAACAGAATAAGAATGTGATGAGCCATTAAGTCAGGGCTATTAAAAAGAAATATGGTCAACTTAATAGACACTAAAATGGGAAAAAATAGGATGTGGTACATTGATAATAAATGCTATATTTCTGTCATGTAGAAAATATTTATACTGCCTCCATTAGCAAAAGTCCTTGGGTGTGTTATTGTGACACCAATTCAATTTCCAGTTCATAATTCCATCATGCAGTTTCTGATGGAAATTATTACATGTTGACTGAGGACTTGCTTTATCAGGTCTCTTGGTTTTGTAACATTGCTCATTTGCTTTTGAAGGTGAGAAACCCTGCCACAAGTTGGCAGGTCAGTGGTCAACAGATCCCCACCACTGTCTTGTTCCAGTATTTGTTTGGATTGGTTGTTTTCAGTCTAAGCTTCTGATGGGTCTTCACGTTTACAAATATTTAAGATTGTTGGATTTTCCTTCATAGCTCGTGGAACCCTTGACTCCAAGTGGCACAGCACCCAACCAGGCCCAGCTTCGAATCCTGAAGGAAACCGAGCTGAAGAGAGTCAAGGTTCTTGGCTCTGGAGCCTTTGGAACTGTATACAAGGTAAGAGTCTCTATATAGCGAATAATCTATAAAAAGTCTGTAAAGCAAAAAGTTCCCTCATTTAACTTTGGAACAGTCAAGTTCTGCATTGCAGTGAAGCACCCCATCCCGTGGATGGGTCCGTGAGTCCTACATACCTGGGATAGAAAGGTTGCTGGAATTACGCAGGAGGAGCACATCTTCAGGCTCAAATGTTGACCTCAGTTTTAACCAGACATGCAAATATTATTTCCTGGTGAGCAAAGGCGTGTCAGCCACAATCATTCTCTGTGCAAGAGGGCTACACGGGCTGGGCTGTCTGGCTGTTAAAGTGCAGTATCAGAGTTTGTCATTCTGTTCTTACATAATGGCTTTGCAGTACACGTTTGGAAAGCTAAACTTTGTCTTTCGTTTCACAAGTGTCGCACAGGTCTTATAATGGTAATAATTCTTTGTAAAAAGATGTCATTAGATAAACTGTAATACTTCTTGCTGCTTCCATTTAAATAGAAAAGATGAGTTATGCAAATGCACCCTTTAACCAGGATGTGAGCACGGAACCCACAAGGGAAAAGTGCTTCTGTTAGAGGTTTATTTATTTTTTAAGGTCTGTTAGTGGTGTTCAAATCTCAGAGGCATGAAGTCGGGTTTAATGGACAAGGCACACCAATTACCCAACCCTCTGGGAGCGACCCACACCTGCCAAATCAATGTGGTAGGTCAGAACACTGAAGGAGGACAGACACTCATCTGTCTTCAAACTGGGGAGGAAAGGAAGGAAGCACAGACCAGGTCACTGGAGCCACAAGCTCATGGGAATAGGTTTATGATTAATCAGTTTGAATATACTTAGATGATAATAGAGATGGGTACCTTGAGGCTGACAAGAACACAGCAGTAGTCAAGAACGTTGGAAAAGTAGCCAAGGCGTACACAATTTGTGAATTTTAAGTTTAAAACTTCCTTTTTAGCCATCTGAGCTTTTAATTGTCATGTATCAATTAATTAGAGAAATAGTCCCTGAATGTTTCACTCTAAATATATTGTTCTCACTGTGTCCTGTTCCTGCATGATGTTATGACCTGATGATCATCAGTTTTGAGAGTTTCCAGGTAGCTTCAGAGTTGAGTATCAGAATCCAGACAGAAAATCCAGATTTTTGTTCCATTTTATCTGAATCAGTAGTCAGTGGAAAAAGTACATCACTGACAATGCTGCCATTACTCTTTAGAAACCCTCTTGGAAGGAAAATCAAAGGGGCTTGATGAGGATGTTCACTGATACAGCATGGTTCATTTTACATCAGGGTTTACTTTTGGTGCAAGAAGTAGTTTTATGGAGTTTTTATTATTTTTCTAGCTTTGTGTATTCTCAGTTCTGAGGTTCATAACTGATCTGCATAATGTGACAGAATGCATCAAAAAGAACTGTAACTCTACATGAAGTTTCTATGATTGTTGTCTTATTAGTCTTCTCTCACCTTTTCTTCCTTTTCTAGGGTATCTGGGTCCCTGAGGGAGAGACTGTCAAGATTCCTGTAGCCATTAAGATCCTTAATGAGACCACTGGTCCGAAAGCCAATGTGGAGTTTATGGATGTAAGTAAGACATGATCAGTGTCTTGGAGTTTGGCCAGGGTTGGCGGATGGTGTCGTTCTGTAGTCTGTGGAAATTATAAAGAGGAATTCCTGCCTGTTTTCTTTCCTTCTGTTTGAATACCAGGAGGAGGCTTTTACATAGGACTATAAGGGCTGGGTTTTTCATTCCAAATGTCATGGACCCTCAGATATTTGGAGTTTTCTTATAAATGCTTTTCTGATTGGTATAAACCTGAAACTCCTCCATCTCATGTGCCACATATTGTATGTTCCTGTAAGAGAAAAGACAAGAGAGAAGGGGTTGTAGGGGAGCATCTTGCCATGCATACAAGTATCTACTGGCACAGAACTCACGGGAACATGAATTTATCTCACTCTCCTCTGCCTCACTGCTCTGAGAACTAAGCACTTAGAGTCTGAGGGCTGTGAGCAACAACAAAGCATAACAGGGAGGAGGGGGGGTAAAAACCTACACTCTGCTGGATTTAAAAGCCCTTTTGCTTTACTAATCTGAAATACCATTAATAAGAGGTCAAGATCATAATTTCCATGAATGTTCTGTGATCACAGTGACTATGTACCCAGTTTTTAGCTCTGTGTCAAGATCAAGCCTCAGTGACACCATGAATGTCTATATCTTATTCAGTGGCAATTTTTTGACAAGTCACAGAAATTTGCACTTTTTTGTAAATCCCTCTTGTGAACTTGAAAATTACATAGGACTTTTAAGTCTTGCAGATCTGCTCAGTGTATAGACCTAATTGGGTTAGCATTAAAGAGACTGTAATCCACAAGGAGAATGTACAGTTATGGATTTAGCTGTTTCAGACAGCTGTTTCATGTGTGAGTTCTTAGGCAGTTGAAGGAAGGCTGTATAGAGGAAGGGATTTCCTGTGCTTTTTACAGAGCACTGCGTGGTTTTGTTGATTACATTCAGTAATCATTATGCACAATAATAAAGACAGGCTGTTTAAAAGCAGTGAATTGCGCTGAAGGGATAATTAGTATCAGCAGTCAGTGATGTACATTCCAGCCTAAAGGTGAGGGAATTATTATTACTATATGAAAGTCAGTGGAACTGAGCAACTTGCACCAGCTGAGTCTGATCTGATAGAGAAGTAATAGTAGTATCTCCTGCTCTGATACTGATTAACCTTGAAGTGGTCTACAAAGAAAACATAAGGTTAAAAGGCAAATTTGCTTGTCTGATGTTTCATAGTTTAGCTTGTTCAGCTGACTTAGTTCACTAGACCACAGTTCCCTCTGGTGTATGCATCCTAACACCTGATAAATGGCTCAGAAATGATGGAGGGGCTTTGGCAGCTCTAGAGATTTGTAAGCTACAGTTACACTAGGAAAGGTCTCTCTCTAAATTAGAAGTTTCTCATGAGTCTCTGACCCAGTGGTAACAAGGTGAGAGAAAAGTTAGTTATTTTTAGTTCTCGAGGTTAAAAATAACCTTTAAGTTGTTTTTAATCATAATAAAAGAGGATTGGACTACAGCATTAGCTGATGCAAGTGACAGTAAGAAGAAATAATAGGGTTTTGTATCAATGCTGGTTTTGATATATGTACAGTGGTCTGTAGTCCTTTGCTGTACTGCATGGGTGAAGAAGATGATTTAATTTCATTCTTTTGAATAATTGTTCATCCAGTCCTGCCATCCTTGTGACCTAACGCGGTGATTTATTTCCTGAAACAAGCTACATTTTGAAAGAGAATGACTTAGGCATTGTTTCTGGTTTTAATGTGACCACTCCTGCCTGTCCTCGAAAAGACATAGTTCTAAATGTTTAAAAATTATAATCCATTATGAGGAGATAATTTAAATATCATTCAGTGAAGAGTAAGAGTAGAAAAATGTGTTTGACTCATTCACACTCCAAGACTGGTCAGTACAGCTATCCTGATAAAACAGAATAGCATTTATTGATCTTACTTTATCAGGAACATTGAAGTGTACGTATGGAAAAAATGCATCAGCTGTACTTCAGTTAGAAGAGTGTTATGAATAGTTATTGTTGGTCAAAAGCACTCGGTAGTGTTTTAAAGGCCCATGGGTGGCTAAATGCTGTTATGAACACAGCGGGGTTAGGTCTTGCTCAAGTGAATGGGAAGAGGAGATTAGTGGGAAGGAGGTGTCATTATATGAGTCAACACTCTTGACTTTCATTTCTTCGTCCTTGTCAAGTACAGATGTGCTTCTGTCAGCAATTACTTCTTCCTGGATTGGGAATGTCCTTGCCCTTGCAAGTAAAAGTTAGCATTCCTTCTGGAGAGGCTCTGGAAAATGGAAAGCCTTTGGTAAACAATGTTTTGTGTACAGAGGGAGCACTTGGGAGACTTGGGTGTCTAGAGAAATAGCTGGTATAGATGCTAGTGGCACTGTCCGTAGCTCTGGTTAAAACTTCTAACGTTGGCCGAATGTAAGTCTAAAAGTGCTCTGAAACTCTGCTAAATGTTATGCTGAAAGAGTAAAGAACAACAATTTGGCTACTGGGCTGTCATTTGAGCACCCTGAACACCCGCTAATGGATCAGTAATGACTATAATGATATAATGCGTAATATTAGACCTACTGGGGCCAAACACCTCCCACCCCTTCCCATCAGGGGATGATGAATTGGCCAGCATCAAAAAACACAGCCCTTATTTGGAATTTTTCTTTGGGGAGTTGCAGCAGAGTCTTTTTTTCCAGGCTTTCTCCACACATTGCCAGCCAGCTCTTTTCTTTTACTCCTCTCTCTGCATTCTTACATAGTTTTTATCACTGCAGCAGTCCATGTCCGTTAAAACAGTGCAACCTGGAGTCTGCAAAGTAACCCAGACTGCCTTCTCCAGGGCAGAACCGGAATGTACGTGTGTGCTTTTACGGATTTGTTTTCACCGCCCAGAGGATGATGTTACGGTTGTGTCAAATGTAGGTTTACAGTTTTTCCGCGTGTTTCTGACTACGTTTTATCTCTGGAATAATTTCGGAGTCTAAAGCACTTTCCCCTCAGGTGTTGAAATGCCTGTGTGCTTAAACTGGAGGGAGGGCATAGTTTCTACTCCCTGCTTGGCTGGTCACACCTCTTGTCCCCAGAAGGGGGCTAAATTTTGAATCCTGAGTGCAGGTGCCCTTGCTACTGGTCTGCCTGCAAGGGTCTCTGGGAGGGAGTCACCAGCATACAGAGGGGTATCAGGAGGGAACTACGTCCTGCGCCTGACCCCAAGGCTGGTAACAGAATTTAAGGAGGGCCTGAGTTTTAGGCAGGAAAGACAGGCTTATACTGAGGCAAATAGGCAGCTAAGAGGCTGCTTGATAGCAGAACAGGGACTGATTGTAAAGCCCTGGGTCAAAGCCACAAGCTGCCCAGGTGTTTAACTTATGTCTAAGACTTCAAAGTAATTCACTATGGAATATTTTACAAAGCCTTTTAGTTCTTTAATACTTTGAATTTGCGTAAAGAGAAGCCGCCACAGACTTTTCAGAAGAGACTCCTTTTCATTTAGTAAGGAAATAAACATTTTGGCAAAAGGTTCACAGAAGTAACGTACAACCAAGGAGAAGCACTTCACTAAAGCACCCAGTACGTGACAACCACAACTTAAGTAAAATACAACCCATAAGTTTTAAGTTATCCACAAGAGATTAAGAAAAGAATAAACGAAGAAAAGAAATTAGGAAAATGAAGGAGTAAAGAGAGAGGTTAGAATAAGAAAATTGTATAGCTACCACTGAGAGGTCACATGATGATGGCAGACAGAAGAAAAAGTACAGGAGAAAGAGGAAAATATACAAGAAAACACCCATGTGGCAGTTGCTATTACAATAAGCAAAAAAACCCAGGAGTTCTATCCCATGCAGAATTTACAATCTATACAAGGCACCATCTCCCACCTTGTGAGTCCTAAAACTGCAGGAAAGCAGGACCCAGGGAAAGAGTTTGTGAAATGAGTCTGTCTGCTGCAGTGGTTGGAACAGTTCTTTCACCTTCATCCATGGACAGAATTCTTCTTTGGTGAGGTGCAGCACTACTTCAGACGTTCTTTGCTTATTTAATAACAACACGTAACTTAAAACAAACCACCCTCATCCTTCCCACCAGCCAGGTTACAGGGAAAATTTCAGGGTGCCTTGTGAAAACAATTTCCCTTCCTCAGCCTCAATTTATGTGACTGTTATGATAAGTGGTAAGTCAAGTAGCCATTGGCCTGATCAGAGGGTTTAACATCGAGCCAGATACTTGACTGGTAATGTAATAGATTCTAAAGTCGTGCTGCAGTTGGAGAGCAGAGCAAACAGCCTTTGAGGCTGGAAAAATAAACTTGTCTTGAGGAAACAGTTGATGTGGGTCTTCCCTCTCCAGCCCTCTAAGGCCGATGTTTCCAGCAAGTAATCCTGTGAGCTCTGATTCTGTCCAGGGTTTTAATCCACTTACAAGTTTAATCTATCCTCTCTGAACTTAAATGCTCCATTATCTGTTAGGAAATAATTAGAGGCTGCAAGCACAAGTCAGCATACATAGAGTTGCTTGGGAGTCCCTGAGCTCATTGAGATGAAGACAGTTTGAGTGATGGTGGTCAGCTGATACTGGGCCAAGAGCTAATAATAGAAGGCAGCGCTGCTTAGCTAGGTGAGAAAGTTAACCTGGGAAAAATTAAACTGAAGGGTTTGGGATTTATGGTTGGAAATAAATTTCCCATTCTCATTTGTTTCCTGGTAAGAGAGCTTCCGAGGCAGTTATTTCTTCTATGGTTTTATAATTAAGATCTAGGGGCTTCTTGCCTTGGCCTGGACTCACTGCAGTTCCCTGCTGTCTGTCGGAGTGCAGGAGAGAATTTGTCACACGAAGTGCAAAGGTAATGTGTGACAAGGACCTGCGCCAAGCGTGCTGCTCAACAAATTAAAGCTGCATATAAGGGACTGATACCCACATCTTTTCTTTACATCTGGCCTAATCAACTAAATTAATAAAGCAGTCAGATGTGCTGCAGAAAGAAACAGGTTTTTCTAGATTGTAAGCCTGTCTTATAATGAAGACAAGTTCTCAAATTGAGGATATGAATATCAAACTTACCTTCAGTTCAGAAGTTTCAAGAGGAAAAAAATATATAGCTGGCTAGCAAAAGAGTGTTTTATCTCCTGTTCACAGAGATATGGATAGGTCTAGCTGCTTTCTTTGTTTCTTCAGGTATGTCTAGATGCCATTGTGGGAAGTACACTGGAGGTACAGCTAGCTAGTCAGTTGGGGAAGGTGGGAAAAGACTTACCTTTTCTGGGTTTCCACCACTGGCATTAGACTTCAGGTTCTTTCCTTGGCCCACGGTGGCGTTCACAGAGCCCTTGAGGCTACAGACACACTCTGTGATGTAGTTTCTCAGCTGACACAGGTGCATTTGCACTCAGTCTCCTTGTTAGATGCTGCCTTACGTGACCATGGAAGTGACTGGAGAAGTATTTTTGTCTGTCCCTTGATTATTTTTAATTCTTTGAACACATCTCATGCTACTGCCTAGCCAAATGTTTGACTCAGGTCAGACCATGTAGATGCTTCTGAAAGTCTGAAAAGACATTAGTACTAACGGTAGCTGGATCCAGGCACCCCACAGTCATTCTGCTGACTGCCTGGTTACTTGGGAAATACAACCAAGTTCATCTTGAACCTCATTTTAAAGGGCAATTGTAGGATCAAATGAAATCCTTTATGCCAGCAATGAGACTTTTTTCCTTATCCTTTTTTGCTGCCATTTATGTAAACATCCTCCTTTCCGACTGCCATTAGGGGTCTGTGTAAGAACTGCCTGGCACTGTGCTCCAGCTGCATTTCAAACAGGTTTTCACTCCATCATGTCAAGTTGCTGAGGGTGGGGGAGCAAGGGGTGCCCTAACTCCTCTGATTGTAGACTCCCTTTTGTGCAGCCTCCCCACTCCCTCCCACTTGCGCACGCTGTAAGTGCAAGTAGAGCCACTTAGGAGGGGGAGCTGTTTGCCTGTCAGCTCCAGGCATAGGAGCTCACTGTGATTGCAATTACAATTTCCGACTTGTCCGGAGATGCCAGAAATCAAGCTGTCCTTGAGAGCGCTGCATACCACGCACAGGCCCCGAGAGTGATCAGCCTCTACAGAAGCTGGAAATCTGATCACTGCTGAAGGTTAACTGCTTGTAGTCATACGGAGATTAACTGTTTCGGGGCTGCATTTCTGTTATTTCTGTCTTTAGTAATAATTTTCCCTGTAATCTTTTATTTCAGCAATTTTTCGTTCCATAGTACGTGAGGGTAAAATGTGTGCGTATGTGCAGGGGGGATGTTAATTTTCCACGTGCAAGGGCGAGTGGCTGTATGGAGAAAGTATAGACACAGGAAGGATGAAGTACAAGCACAGAGAAACAAGCCAGGCTGTTTGGAAACAATTCTGCTGGCATAACACTCTAAATGGAAAATACAGTGAGGGAAAGTGAGTTGGCTTGCTGCTGGTGATGGGGGAAAATCTGAGCTCTAGTGAAACCTATGAGAGCTGTGAATTTGCCAGTGAGTTCAGCAGAGCCAGGACCTCACCTCTGGAGTAATCCTTCCAAGAAGTCTGCCACAGGTTTAAGGAAGAATCCCATGCTTTAGTGAATGACTGACAGTATGAGTTTTTCCTAAATGAGGTGGGAAGTATATTCAGATGCTTTTTGTTATGACAGTTGCAGAACTCCTTATTTCGAGTTTGTATTGTTTTATGACTCGGAACCCCTGCATAAGGTTGGATAAATCTGTGAGTGGGGAGAAGATCTGGTGGGAGTGTTAGTTTATTCACTGAGAAATACAGCTGTGGATTCATTGAAACTATTTAAAATTCAAATCAAATTCAAGAATTAATTTTGCCTGTAAAGTGTGCGTGCGTGTACGAAGGAAACGCCAGTTCAAAATGTTTCCTTCGTACACACACAGTCAGACGCCTGTGGGATTTGTATTTCCATGATGAGCTTTCTGTTGCAAACAGTAATGTGAGGGCTTGTTCTTGGCATTGTGCTGTATGTTGCCACCCTTTACTATGGGTTAAATCTGGACTTGGGCCAGAATGCTCTCCTTCAGCTTCATATTTTCCCCTGACTTATGTACTTGTACCTGAATGTGGGCTTTTAGGAGAGTAATCTTATGCACTCCAATAAAAATTTCTATTTGATATTGTGAGGCCATGAATTCTGGGGACTCGCGTCCCAAGAGCATGGTGCCTGCAGGTGTGGGTCTTTTCATCTGCACGAGTGAATGGTGTGATTTAAGGCAGAGGGGAAGATGTACCTCTGTAAGCACAGATCTTGCAGAAGTGAAGCTGAAAGACTTGTCATTACAAACATGAGAAACAGCCTTCCTTAAACGTCAGCCAAGTGACTAGGAATACTGGAATGCTTCATACAGTCTCTCTGACATCCAGATGCAAAGTGCAGAAATAAAACTGACAAAACTTGCTAAAATGAAAAATGAGATTCTTGAACAGTGTTTGATCTGTTCTGAGAAGAAGCTGACAGAGATATCCACTTTTAAAGCAGTGTTTGGTGCTGACAACCCGGTGACTAGTGCTGACTTACCATTATAAGAAACTAAAAAACTATATTTAAGAAATATCCTATTGATTTGCATTCTTTCTTTGTGCCTCCAGCTCACATTAGCCATATAAAATTGGCACATGTTGATGTTTAAGTTCCTAAAGGGCAACGTGTATGCCAAAATGTTGCCACGTGGATAAAAAAATACAAGTTTTTATGGGACCTCTGTTAATAAAAGAGAGGTACTGTTTCCACAGGCTTAACTGAAATGCACCCGAAACAAACCATCAGTAGTTTCAGGTTAAAGGTGAATCTAATGAGGTTTGAGGGAAAGACTGAAGAAGTGTCCTGATATTTGTCAGAGGAGCTGGCTGTAAAACTGCATGAATATGCTGGCTAATCATCTTTGAAGCACACTTGTCTGTGATTTAGCTCAGTGCCAGATGGGCAGGCTATTCCATATCAGATTTTTCGTGAAGGCAGGCTGATGGGGCTGGGTGAGCTCCAGCACGGGCTGCAGTTCACAGATCAGCAACAACGCAGAAAGTGAGCAAGGGCAAAGGGCCCTGGAGGATCAATGCATTGTATTTGTCATACTTGGTCTTATGCTGCCAAAGTGCCGAGTCAACTTAAAGTTAAGGGTTATTGTGTTGTACTGAGAAAAAAAAAAATCCCAAGCCTTGTGCTGTGACTGTTTTTAATAGGAATGTAAGGGTACGGGAGCACAGGCTTGGAGGAGCTGAATTGGAAGTATCACTGTTGAAATATATTCTGCCTTCAGAATACTGTAGTTTGGAATACTTCTCCCTTGGTGGTTCGTTGCAGATAACCCTTCAAAAACTGTTTCCATGTCTCAGCACCGATCCAGACACCTCTGATACGTCAGCGACTGTCACAGATTTATAAAAACAATTATCATCTGTTGATGTTGATATTAATATTCTGGGTATTATTTACAAGTGATAGTCAGCTGGCCCTGTTGCTGCTTGTCTCATAATTGTAATGGAAAAATAAGACAGGGAAACCTGGTTCCTGACTGGCTTGCTGGTAATCTTTGTCATATTCTGCCAATACCTGTTAGGTATCACTGCAGTTACTGGAATGAACAGATAGAGCTGAGGTCACGCTGGGGCTGGCAGTCCAGGGAGCAGCAATTGCTGGCCTGAAATGCCTGGTCCTTCAGTACTGAAACTGGAGTTCCAAAAATGAAAAGGTTTTGCAGAGCAATGTTTTCCATATTAACTTTGGTGTTACTTTTGGTTGTAACATGCAGTGTCTCTTGGACCTGTTGAAAATGCGGTGAGCTTGTCCCTGCCCCGAAATGCATTCAATCCAGATAGACACAACAGATAAAGGGCAGAGAAATTATTATCACTGTAACAACTCTGGATTGCAACACGCATCTCCTAACCTCTAAGCAAATGACTTAATTTTTTTAATTAATTTTTAATTATGCCCTGGTTTTAAATTACCTTGGAATGTTTGCTTAAACAAGCAAATACAATACGAGGGTGGTTTTTTTTCAGACAAAACTGTTTTGTCTGCTTATCCATTGAGAATGTGTTTAAAATGTTCTTTTCAAACATGCCTTGTTATCAGGGCTTTCCCCCAGGTCACGTATTTTAAAGACACTGGATGACCCTTGATATGTAAGGCAAATTGTGTATTAGCAGTAAGAGAGAGAGAGAGAGAAAGAGAATAGCTCTTAATTACTTGCAAGGTGATTACAAGTGTGTCTTGAAGGTTTCTGCTTCACATAGAATATTGGGCTTTTAATTGCAGAGACAAATACGCATTGTACAAAGTAGAATTACGTAATTTTCTGATAGACCAGGACCTGGTTTTATCTTCATGCTTTACGTGACAAATAACACAAAAATGTTTAAGAGAGTACGGTTATGCACTTTTGAGCTGTGTTGTCAGATTGCAGCTCTGTTGGGCTTGCTCAGTAAAAGCTTCAAAAGCTTTCATTGATGGGCTTGAATAGGGAAAATCTGTGATATGAAGCAGAGTCGATGCGCAGGTAGGAAACAGCTGAGGTACAGTCAAGGAACAGTTTATCTGCTGGAAAGGAAAGACCTCAGTTAAGCAGAGGAACGTGGAACACGGTCTAGATACGGGTAATTCTCTGGGCTTTGTTTATGACTGATGTCAGTGGGTAGGCAGCCCCCAGGTTAAATCTACTGGGAAACATTCTCCGGGGTGGAGGTGCTTTTGCTGTCTATGCAGTGCCCTTTGATGGAGTTCAGTGGGATGATTTGTGTACGCGAAAGCAGAATTTTGCTCTTTGTTTTCTGAACCCGAGCCAGTAGATTTTGTGTTTTTTTTTTTTTTTAATGAATTCTTGTTGGTTTTGGTCAGGGCCCAGAGTCACCTCCTAAAATCACAAGTCCTCTGAGAAGTCACTTTAGTAATTAAAATGTTTGGGGAAAACGGTGTTTGCAGTGAGGAGAGAAAATTAGTTTCATTGTTGCATTGTTTTCTTGCCAAAATATTGCACAAATATTTCTTGGTAAAAATATATTTATTTGCTTTCTGAAACTATAAGGAAGAGTTTCTGCTGAAGCTTTTCAATGGGAGATATATTCCAGTGAATTCCTCAGCTAGAAGACGTTTTTCTGAAATATTACAGTGATTGAAGCACCTGTTTTTGTGATTTTCTGAACGACCTCTGGTGAATTTCTGTTTTCAGTTATTTCAAGAGTCAGATTATGTTTATTAGATAGGAATGTTGTCAAATCCAAATTGGAATATTAAACACTTCGTGCATGAAAGTAAGGAAGGAGATGTGGGAGGAAGAGCTGTAGAAGCTGAGGAGGAAACCGCAGGCAGAGTGATGTGGAAGTGCTGTGACACAGGGAATGTGAGGCAGCTTTTGAGGACTTTGTGGCTCACTGATGATGGCTTGGTCAAAAAAAACCACCTCTAAAGTGAACCAGATAGTCCAATGAAACTTTCCTTGTTTAAATATCATCCCTTTGCAGTACTTGAGTCCTGAGTGTGATGCCCTTGTGCAGCTGAATGCAGATGAGGGAGAGGTGGAGACGAGTCTGATTTGAATTCTCAGTAGTGAGAGGTGAAATACCTGTGTTACAGGCAAAATGTATCTTTGATTAAAACAATTCTTAATGTTGATTATACACTTGATGAAATTAGGTTTTAATCTGATGGTATCTCTTTAAATTGATCCTGAAGAAGGAAGGAGCTTTGAGTGTGTGATTATAAAGTCAAGCTTTTCAGCAGTAACAGAAAAAATCAAAGCAATGCCCGAAGACTCTTCAGAAAGGAGTGAGAACTTCATAGATTTTTTTTCTATCACTCATTCTTAAGACCTTGCCATCACTTCCCTAAAGTCAAAAATCAAAGCAATAACTCCCTCCTTCTGAAAGGAATCTGCAGTCAAGGCTAAAAATGTGTGTAAGCTGGTCAGGGACAAGATCTGCTTACCCTTGCATTCAAATATTGCTGAAATGATGGCTTTGCTAGATTGTATGGTTAAAACTTCAAGCCTTTTTTCTAGTTGCATCAGAATAGTAGGAAATAAATCACTTTTGACAGACTGCTCTGAAATAATGACGTGTGTCACTAACTGTAAGTAAAACATTTGTCAGAATGATGCAGTATTTTTACTAAGAGGTGTTGAGCACCGTTAAACCACTTACGCCTGATCTGCAAGGGGGAATCTCCAGCCTGAAACCCACTGTTACTTCTCTTGACAAACTTTCAGTGGGAACACTTCTGGTTACTGATATCCTGAACCTTTGGCTATTTATGGATAAAAGTGAACTGAAAATGGCCTTTCTCATCACCATAATCAGTGGTTTTGGGCAAGGTGCGCAGAAAGGCTGGTGGGAGCTGTCCCCTGAGCAAGTGTTTGATGGAAAATCTTAACTTAGTTTGTTGTGCACTAGAGGTCTGTTCCTTTAGGCTTGAGATTCCTCGGCTGCTAACTCAGGCTCTGATGAATTGGGAGACTTAACTGGTACAAAGTAAGAAGCATGTGGTGTGTGGGTTCTACAAAACTTATCTCCTATATTTTCAAGCATTTAAATATGTACTTAACTCTAAGCACCTGAGCCCTGCTGGAGTCAACATGGAGGTCCATGCCCTCCATGTTTGCAGGACAGGGATCACAGGTCTGCCTTTAGGTTTTTTTTCCCCTAATTTATTTTATCTTGCTCCAAAATACATAGTGAGCCAGACTTGCTTCTGTGAGCACATGAAGGTGTCTATTCCTGCATGAATAGGTCCTTCTGCTTCTCTGAGGTGGGCAGATTTGACCCAGCAGTCTGTAAGCATCACCTTCAAGAGGAAGAGGTTTCAAATCCCTGAATTGTGCTGGTTTCAAGTGTTTGGAGGAAAGTGGGGCATCCCTCTGATGCATTCGAATCACAGGGGGCAATCGTTTGCATTTGAGTTCACCGTCAACAGCGCAGGCTGTGTCTCTGCAGCAAACTCAGTCAGACTATATACCCTCTGCTGTGTGCAAGTGCTGTGACAGGCAGAGGTGTCTCAGAGGGTTTGCCTGCCCTGAGAAATGCA
This sequence comes from Pseudotriccus pelzelni, assembly GCA_035584735.1. Classification (NCBI taxonomy): domain Eukaryota; kingdom Metazoa; phylum Chordata; class Aves; order Passeriformes; family Tyrannidae; genus Pseudotriccus; species Pseudotriccus pelzelni. Next base: position 2,276,766 of record JAWMRA010000002.1, on the reverse strand, counting down.
GCACGTTTAAAGATACCACCTCCAGAAAAGGCCCTGTACCCGCTCAGCAGTGAGAAGCCAGCCAGGCACCAACCCTGCTCTTGGGCAGTGGAGAGCACACACCAGGCTGCAGCCTGAATGCAGTTTGGGGCACTGATCCAGAGCCAGCTTCTCCTGATGGAACTAGCTTGATAGGAGCCAAGTGAGTGGCACTTGCCTTATGCTGATTCCATCACATTTGTGCATGACAGACTATAAAATGTCGTCCCTGGTGTGAATTTTATTTCATTTTTCAGTTTTAGTTTTTATCCCAGAGAGTTCTTGGTGTAATGACAAACCTGACAGATGGATTTCCAGAATTTTCTGAAGAAATGTTAGTCTCACCATTTAATGGTGCAAAACACTTGTACTATAGTGTAAATATGCAGTGACTACATTCACTACCCAACAGACGTCTGCTTAAGCCTCTCATTGAAAACCAAACTCTAAAAGGTTCAAATCTCTTACATCTAAAAGATATGAACTCCAAAAGCACCCGTTCTGATCCTGTAGCCTCTTTAGTCCTGGGAGTTTGTCCTGGCTCTGAGGAAACACATGTAAACAAGATTCATACTGTTACCCTCTCTGTTTGGTCACATACAGCGTCTGTAACGTGGCTTCCTAAAGCAAAAGGACATGGGGTGTGCTGCTTTACTTGCACAAGCTCAGTCCTGCAGCAGTAACCTCAGGGCTGACTCTGCAGCATTCAAGTGTATTCACTGTATTGCATATTACCCAGCAGTACAATTGGTTATAGAAGCTGTTGCCAAGTCCCAAATAATACTTTTGCCTGGAAGTGCCATGTTAATGTGTCTGCTCCTAATGACTATAAAAAGGGTTCCTGGAAAACCAGCTATGGCAGTTTATGCTGTTACTGTCCTGCGTCTGTTTGCTGCTGGTCCGCTGTGGGAGTCCAATGTCCTTTGCTGCAATTCCCATTTCATTTTCAGAAGTGGCTGAGACATTTCCACAGAAGCTTTTCAGAGAGTATCTGCCCGAGTGGTGAAATTTGCAGCCCAAGGGTTGAAGTTATAGTAGTGCTCTAAAGCCAAGAAAACAGCATCTTGCATAGGGAGTACAGGGGAAGTATAGCAATGGGTGCCATTGTCATACAGTCGGTGTGGGCATAAATATTGTTGAGTGTATATTTGTGCTGTCTCGTAGCTTAAGCAGTTGTGCAGACTGCATAGGCTATGTCAGCTATAACCTGAAAAAAACTGTAAGACCCAGCAGACAAACAAAAGGCATTGAAATATAGGTTGGACTGTAATTGGATATGCCCTGCAGCAGGTCAGACATGCGCTCGAGACAGGTGTTTGTCCCAGCCATTAAAAGAATTGTAAAATTAACGTGAAAAGCAGTGTGTTCAATGTAGTATCTCTCCTTTTGCCACAGCACAGCTGTGCTTTCAGAAAAGTGCACAGCGCAGTATGAAGTCAGCTTTTAAGTGCATTTATTTACTCGACACTGATTAGGAAAAACAGCTGGGTTGTTCTCTTTTGGCTTTCTTTGTTTTGCTTTATTTGAGGGCATTTTATGGCAAGAACATTTAGAAGCAGAAGGTTAGGAAATCAGAGATTTTTCTGACTTTGTCTGTGCTAACTGAATTCTTTGTCAGATGGATATCTTCATCTGGCTCAATAGAAGCAGTAGATCAGGAAACAGTTTTGGGTGTGATTTTTCCAATTGCAGTTGCACCTCCTCGGAGCCCTGTTGGCACAGCTGTGCTGAGAGAAAGCAGAGTCGTAGGTCTGGTCACTGGCACCTACGAACTCACCCTTCTTTGGGATGTGCTCTTGCAACTTAATGCACATGGGAGGCAGATCCGTGTGAACCATTAAAATAACATTTATGTCATGGTTTAATTTAGTTGCTTAATGTAGGCTTGTGTATATAAATCGCAGGAGTTGAGCTTAATGGAGCAATAATACAACCACATTCAAAAGGGGCAGAAGAGAGGAATGATGGACATGAGGTGGTTTCTTTATACAAAATAGCATATCTGAGAAGGGTAACGCTGAGTTGAAGGAAGGCTCAACTGAGCCCACCTACAGTGAGGCTGAGGGGAACATCAGTGGCCCTGCCAAGTTACCTGCAGGATCAGCTGCCTTCTGCAACAAGGTCTTTCTTTGCCAGCCTTCCCCTCAGATACACTGATGCTGCAATCCCTGCCTTGTTTTTAAGGGACTTGTTTGAGACCTTGTAGTACCTGAGCCTCAGCTGGTCAGGGCTCACCGCAGACCTGCCTCTTGGAGGTAAAGGCAGGCTGAGCTCCAGAGCTGCTCCCTGTGTCTGAGCTCTCTGGCTTACAGCCGTGCTGTGGGTGGCTGCCATGCACTGCTGCAGTAATACCTGAGCAGCAACAGCGTGCAGAAACTCCAGGAGGAGATTTGCTCTGGCTGGAGAGTTACTCCTGTGATAGACTTACTGCTCTTGCAGACTGACAAAGAAGGGTGCCTGGTGTCCAACAGGAGCCTTTCAGAACTGTCACCGCTCCTGTCATTTCTCAGATGCCAGTGTTACAAAGACTCTGACTCCGAGGGGAAAGATGAAGTACCACATCTTAATCATTTCCCTTCCCTCCATCCCTTTTATATTTCAACTGTCAAAGGAATTTTTTTAGGAAAGAAAAGTAAAGTGATCTGGGACGCTGTTCCCACTTCTGCTTCAGACTTCCCATGTGGCTGTGGATAGTAGGTTGTGCTTTTCTGTACCTCAATTTCCTCTCCATTAAATTAGAATAGGCACAATTTCAAACTCATTCGTGTAATTGTGCCAATCGAGTGTAGAGACAAGATCTGCAGACACACGACTACCAAAAGATTCAGAAAATTGCAGAGGGTGTTTTTGAAAGGTGGCAGTGCCACCCAGCTAAGTTTGTGAGTTTGGGTGCCTTACCTGAATAAATGTTTTAGAAAACATTTAGAAAACACTCTAGCAGAGTACCCAAGAGCCACAGAAACTGTAGCTCTAGGGTCTTTAGTGTCCAAACAGATTTTGAAATGGGGATTCGTATTCCTTATTTGCTGAACAGATTTTTAAAATGCTGCTAAGTCATAATGTTTCTGTTGTTGTTGTTTGTCTGTTTTGTCTAATTAGGCTCTAGCAGAACAATTGCAATCTCTTTTACTTTGTGTTTGTGCTGGATATACATAGCCCTGAGTTTAGTCCTCCTGTAGATGCAAGTTCCAGAAAAATAACAATAGTTTTACTAATGAGAAAAACTATATGAAGCCAGGATTCATGCTAAATTACTATGTATTAGTGGCTTAGATATATAATGAAAGTTTCCTTGCTCTCTGTTGTGTGTCTCAATTCATTATGGAGCAGTCCATAATATTTTATTAACAACATTTTTGTTTTCTGGAACTGTTTTCCAAAAGTATGTGCTTTCCTGTAATATCAGAAGGAGACAAATGGCACTGTTTGCTTTTATTGTTGTACAGAAGTGTCTTTCCTTTGGACTCAGACAGACTTGGAAATGGTGTGTTGCTGGAAAGTAAAGGAGCACGTGCTTCGAAGTCTTGTCTGGTTCCTTGGTAGGCAAAACGAATATCTTGTCTCTGTTCTAATCAGTCCTCATTATAAAGAAAAGTACTCCAGCTCTCTTACCTTTACTCAGAGAAGGAGTGGTCAACAAGTGCGTTATGCATCTACAGGAGAAAAATGAATGGGGCAAAAAAAAAAAATGAGGCAGAGGAATTTTGTGCTCTGAAACTGGATACTGCACCTGTTGACAGGTGCCTTCAGGGTATTTTGGTGGCCTTAGGGGACATTTTCTACTCACAGCAGAAGAAAGGCTAAAATTGTTTCAGGGCTATTCCATACTTAAGAGTTCAGTGAGTGGGAACTACAATAATTTGACTGTGAGCAAACCTATTTAATTCAGATCACTTTTCTAATTTCTTGTGTTGGAATCTGCCTCAAATCTGCTCCTCCGTCATTCCATCAAATAGCCCCCATTTATTCATTTATTTATTCTTCACATATATTTAGGAAGAAAAAGAAAGGAGTTGCTCTCCCCAATGGGGACCATCTGCTCTTTTCTTAATGGGAGGGAAAAAACCCTACAATTAGTGTCTTGTTCATCTTTTTGTTTTACCAGAAAAAGAGAGGGACAGAAAGAGAGAACTATTATGCAAATACTCTGCAATTTGGTTTCAAATAGTCTTTGTACTATGATGAGCAATTTCCTTTAATACAAACTCAGCCTACTTGCCAGAACTGGGGGTTTATTGGGTTTTTTTGCCTTAATATAGGGAAGGGAAAAAAATTCCAACTTTTGTGAGTTAGGAGTATGCTATCTTCCTCAGATGACAGCTTCAACATTTTCTCATCCTTCTTTCTTTCTTTTCTTTCTTTTCTTTCTTTTCTTTCTTTCTTTCTTTCTTTCTTTCTTTCTTTCTTTCTTTCTTTCTTTCTTTCTTTCTT
>JAWMRA010000002.1:2163671-2264499 GCA_035584735.1 Pseudotriccus pelzelni | reverse complement strand
AAATCCAATGCGCAGGCTTGAAGGTGTAAAGACCTTCCCCGGATCTTCGTTCGCGAAGACTGGCCATTACATTACATTACATTACATTACATTTCTCACTCTGCTGGAAAGCTTGAATATCCACAGATTGAAAGGAAGGAGTCTTTTTCTGGTGTTGTTGGAGAGCTCTCACTGAAAAAAGTTATGTCATCAAGTCTCAGAGGGGAATTATCTCACCTTGCCCATGCCCAGGGGTATTTTTTTAGTACCCTGCCAGGCAGTTCCTTGAGTTACAAAGGTTCATAAAAGCTTGAGAAGCCATTGCAACAAAATACAGGTGGATATTGCAGAGTTCCTTATCATAGCTTTTAATTTCTAGGTGGTGGAAGGGGACAGATTTCTTTCTTGCTGTGATGAACTGGACTGTCTTGGGCTTTTTGAAATGCTGAAGATGCTTCTTTTGATCCTCTCTGGTATTAAGAATCCTTTTTTCTGCCTTATGCAGTGCAGGAAGTGAATGTTAGGACTTTGATCATCATCTGCCATGCTCAGATTGATGTGGGCATGTTGAATGCAGCCACTGCTGGCAGGTTGGGACAGCATCAGGGCCTGGAGACTCTTCCCTTGACCCTTAGTTGCGGTGGCTGGAAATAATACTACAAATAAATGAGGGAATTGGATCCTACTAAAAATAATTGCAGCATCTTTGAACTTTGCATGTTTCCTTGGCAGGCACAGTGTGTCACGTTTTCCTGCATAGTTGTGTACGTATTGATAGACAATTTTAACGCAGTCTCCTCCCCTTTCTGCACCAGACATTTCATCTGGAGCATTGCATTGGTTTAGCAACTTCTTTATCTTTTCTACCAAACTCAGTAGTCCCCAGAAGTTTCATGTGAAAAGGATTAAAATGAAGGGATGCACAATAAAGTTCAACTTCAATGCTGAAGAAGTTTTTTCCATTTCTCTCTTTCTCATTTTATCTCAGACTTACTGTCCACTCACCAAATTACAGTCGTTCTCTCTCTGAAATTTTGTCTTTCGCTTTCTTTACTTCTGTCTTTCCCCTACTTTTGCGGTGTTTTGTGTCAGCCTCTGTTTCTTGTTGCTCTTTCTCCTTCATTGTCATTCCCTGGCTGCTTGGCTCCCTCTAGCTGGTACCTGCTCGGTGCTCTGGAGGAGCACAGGAGCATCATGCCTGCCACTCAGCTGAATTATGTCAGCGTGTCTCACTAAAGGGTTTGGAAAGAACCTCCATTTCTTCACTTCCCCCATAATAATGCACTTGGTTCTGAGGTTTCAATAACAGCCAACTGATGAGGACTGCATGAACCCCACGTTCTGCTCTAGTTTGTGGGGGAGGGATACTGGAGTCTGGAAGATTGCATCAGAACCACAGGAACAAAAACATAGGATTGGTTTATATAAAAATTACAGAGACACCTTACTCCCAGCTTTATGCTCTGACCTCTGATTCTCTAAGGCTATTTTACATGCTCTAATAACCTCAGTGTGATAGTATTTGAGCTCTTTATGGTCTTCAGTGCGTGTGTTATATATATTTGGTCATTAGCTCTGGAGCTGGGTGGAATGACTCAACCTTTGAAGGTGACTACCTCTCTCCACTGACGATGTAAAGACAAGCGTAGGCTAACCTTGAAGCTCTCTGACAGCTTAATTTGCAGGGGGATAAATGTGAAGGGTGCAGGTGATGACAAGGACACAAAGGAAATCTGGATCCCAGCAGGCACTGGAGGACTAAGCTAAGGTTGGAACTAACACAGGTGTGGTTGGGTTTCGTTCCTGCACAGTGAGGCACGTGCTCTTAGTGAGCTGTGCCCTTCATTCTGCCTGAGGTCCTGGGAGCAGGGATATTAATTCAGCTTGACAGTGTCTGGGAGGGGTTTATAGTAGGTAGTAATGGGTTTTTTCTCCCATCTTTATCTGACTCCTTATCTAGGCTTCCTCCTCCCTTCTCCCAAAAAATCCAGTGTTCCCCAAAACAGTTCTGTGGTCCGTGTCTGCTGGGAAGAAAAGCAGAATTTTCAGCCATTTACAAATCACATCAGCCCCTGTGAAGGCAGAGAAATGAGCAATTTATTGCAGAGAGACAATTTATTGGGTTTTTTTTTATAGTAAAGGTGCACTTAGCCCTGACATTTATAGGGTCTCTGATACTGGAGACCTGACAGGCTACAGAAGCTCTGGATGGTTTGCCTCAGTGCACCAGCATTTTCATCAGGCACAGTGATCTGCACCAGGGGGACATGGGAACACAGAACACTAGATTTCTCCTAGCAGTGCCCAGCAAGAGTGGCTTGGGAAAGCATTATTGAAAACCACTTCTAAATTGAAATCAAGATATTATAGAAGTACCTACTAGGGTCTGTCAGGATTTCCATTATAAACACACATTTTTGAGGTGTATAACTCGACCATAAAATTCTGCAGGACTGTGATTTAGCATAAAATGTCTCAGCCCAAAGCATTTTTTTTATTACTGTTCCAGAAATATATGTATTTGGCTATTTTTAAGTTACTGAAGTTCAGAAACAAAAGCTGGATTTCTTTCTCTATATACCCGTAAATTAAAATGCATTTTCCCCTAGTGAGTACCTTTCTTTCAACATTGTATTTTATAAGAGAAATTATCCTGCTTGGATAACTACAGAAAACTAAGGGCCAAGGCACTGATGTTACAGGTTAGGATGCCCCGCATTTTTGCAAAATACCACATGCCCCACAAAAATCAATTTATAAACCCACAGTAGAGTCTTCAGGAAGCTCTGCCAGGCCATTTGCAAAAGGTTCTGGGGCTCCAAAGAATGTTCCCATATTTGAATAGAGCTTAGCTTTCACAACTAGCTAGATCTTCCAGTGGTCCGTGGAAGAACTGAGCTATTGCAAGGGAAGGGAGATGCTCAGCAGAAGCTGTTCCAGGTGAGATGTGTGGTCCATAAGTATGATATCAAACCTAGCAGATGTCTGTCAACAGAAGAGATACTGACTGTGTCCCAAATCCAGATCCGTCTTTGAAAAAACCCGACAATGTGCACGCTCCATGTATAATTGCCTCTCTGTCCACATGGTAGCAGTGGAGTGAAGCCTGCTGTCTCCCTGTCCTGGTGTGATGGGCTGTTTCAGGAGCCTGTGAAAAGAAGTACAAAACCAGTAGTCACTTGATATCCTTTCCAAAAAACCTTTCTGAGGTATATGTCAGGCCGTAAAATGAGACCCGAAGAGAACGCCTTAAATCCTGGTACTTTGCTGATACATTCCTTTCATCCCAAAGCCAAGTTTTACGGAAATACCAGAACAGTAAAGGTGACAGAAACTGTGTTTGCCTGGGACACAGCAGTGAGCAGCAGCTACTGACACAGCCCCCCCGTGAAGTGAGGGTAACAGGGCAGCGTGTCAGAAGCAACACGCTCCCTGCAGGTGCTCTGTGATCTCTGGGGTGCTCCTGTGCAGGGCAGAAGACCAAGGTAAGTCTGCTTAATATACCACGAGAGGGGAGAGGGCAGTTCCAAGCTGCTGCTGGCAGCGTTTCAGGAGCCGTGCCAGACCTCAAGCCTGCAGGGTCAGCTGGCAGTCAGGTGTCATCAGTCAGCATTCTCCCACTTTCCTGCATCCCATCTGTTTCTGTCTGGTCGGTCTATGCAAATTAGCTCCCAGTGTGCAGCAATTCTCACTGTGGTTGTGTTTTCTTTCTTTGCCCTGCGACCTTAGTGTTTCTTTACACTTTGCCCTGTCTGTGGGACAGATTGCTATCCTGGCTGCTTCTGTTTTTATTTACTAACTGTCCATGTTAGCAGGGGGGATCATATTCCACACCCCTGCAACACAACTAATATTTTCTAATTAGAGAGGAAATCAGATTGGGTTATGTATCCCAGGAAAAATACCAAGCATTAAAAGAATGTATTGCCCTGAGTTGAAACAGTTCTGAACAGTTCTGAATTTTCCAAATGAATAATATTTTCAAGACCTTTGAAAAGTCTTTAGATTTGCATTACCTTTCTAAAAATTAATTTTAAAAGAAATTGTTTTCAAACAAAAAAAAATACAGGTGTCTTTCATAAATATTCTTGGTTTTGCTTTTTCAAAATGGTGTTTTGTCAGGTTGTTTCACACATATAACCCAAGTCAGTTCTAGAGACAGCAACTTTATTTTTCCATAAACATTGGTTTGACCAATATTTTCTAGGTATCTATGGGTATAACTAAAATGCTGCACTGTAATAGAATTTGGCTTTGTGTTTAGGCTCAACTTGCATTACCTGCGTCGTGAATTCCTTTCCATGGGGACTTGTGTGCAGCAGCCTCCCATATCGTGACTGTTGCGTTTCAAGCAGCTTAACTTGGAATAATCTCATCCTGTGCTTTGTGCTGTGATTGTTGCCCTCCCCACAATGCTTGAGCACCCTCAAAATATTAGTGTCTTCCCACCCAGCAGTCCTGCTAAGCAGGACGATATCACTGTCCTAGTGGATGGGAAACTGCAGAGTCAAAAGGCCAGGTGATGTGTCAGGGCTCTGAGGTTGGAGCAGATGACTTTATTTTCCAAAATACAGGGTTATTTCCTAACCTTCGCACACTCCTGTCTTTCCACATGGCGCAAATGCGGTTTATGTGCACAGGGCAAATAGAGGATGTCGTGTTTCTGAATTGGAAAATGACTCTTTCTGCGATTATTTTGTTTTGTTTGGGTTTTTTCCTTCACCTTTTTGCACTTAAATAGAAACTTGGTCACTCATATACAGATAGAAATAAGACTAAAATACACCAACCAGGGCACTTTTGATGTAGACAAGATGTGTCATCATGAGCAAATGAAGGTCTGACTTCACCTCTTACAGGTAACAGCAAAAAACATGCACTTGTACCCAAAAAATGAAGTGAAATTGTAAAAGCTCTAGTGATTTTGGGGTATGCAGGGTTCATCATAATAGTGATTAAATGTTTGTGTGTATTTAGTTGAGCTAAATGAAGTTTCGTATGCTGAGTGTTAGCTATAAATTTATCATGGTTAAATACCCAAGAGGAAAACAGGTATGTGAGGTAAAGGACAGCAGTGGCATGAGGATGAATGAGTCTTAACTGGCTATGAATAAATTTAGAGCAGAGATTAGAAGAAGGTTATTAGGCACTTTAAGTGGTAAGGTTCTCAAACCTAGTAGAAATAATGGAGGCAAAATAATTAATGGCTTTTAAGATGGAGCTTGATAAGTTTATGAGGCAAATTTGGGCTGAATGGCACAGTTGCTTTCAAGGGCTAGAATTTAATGACAGGGTTGCTTTTAATTCCCTGAGTAGTAACAGGACAAGAATAAACAATGAAAGGATGTGTTCCCACGATTTTCTGGGAGGCAGCCCAGGTCTGAAAATTGGAGCTTCAGGAGATAGAGATCGAGTTGTGTCTTGCACTTTGAATTGTTTCTTGTTTTTCTGTTTCTTACTTGCTCACCTTAATCATTCTTAATTCAAATTAAATCAGATTCTCATTCCATTAGCTGAACTGAATAATGCATCACCGTGAGTTTTCACTGAAATCAGCCAGCCTATTCGTGCAGTGATGATGCTGCTCTTGTGAGTAAACAGATCAGAATCAATCCCTTAGTTCAGCCTCCTTCACCCTAAGAAAGAAAATGGAGCTTTCATTTCATCTCTCTTTTTTATCCTTTGCCTTTGCCTGGAGCTTGCTATCAGTAATTCGTAGTATGTGTACAGTAGGTGGAAAAATACATAATGGAATTATTTAATGAAGACTTCATTAGATTTAAACATAAGTGCTCCAGTTTGTGTTGGAGACTAAAGACTCACAACATTTCTTCGGCGAAACTGTCAGTTCAGAGGTTCTGATTTTGGCTACGTTTTGAAAAAATTCTTCATTATAGTTCAGAGCTTCCACACCTGGACGATATTTTATTGAAGAGGGAATTTATTCCGTGTTTTTCCAGTCTTTTCTTATCTATCTTGCCTTCTAACTGTCTATGTTTCTGGTGAGATATTCAGACCTACACATCTTTTTGGACTACCAGTATTCACAGAATAATGTCTCATCTTGTCTGTCACTGTTGCTGCGTCCCTCCCATTAGTTATGAAATCTTTTCTACTCTGCTTCGTACAAGTACAGCTTGTTACCTCCTCCTCTGTAATCTTTCCAATTTTGCTCTTACTTGACTTTTTTTTTCACAAATACTGTTCTGTCTTTTTAAGGCTAAAATCCTAATAATGGTGTTATGATCTGTACAGTTCTGTGTATCTCAGAGTGTAAGACTAATAATAATTCTTTTTACATCTCATTTTAAAACCATGACTGCCAGAAAGGCAATTTAATCATAGAGATAGTAGCAAAACTGTGTTTGACAGCTCTGTGATGGTACTGTGTTGTGGGGTTTTTCAGCTTTGCCTCCCGAACCAAGGTAAGCATAATTTGCGGCATTTTATTTTGCTCACAGAAAATTGTGAAGGCTTTTGTAATCACTGTGATAAACAAAACAAAACGAGCCACTTCTCTTAATCGAGTCCTGTCCATCTTTGACGTAGTCACGGACATTTCCAAGGTGCTGTGGTCCCTGGGTCCCGGGTGACATGGTTGCTAGAGGGAACCCCAGGATCCACTTTGTTGGGCTGAGGCTGTGAGCTGCTCCTCTGTGACTGAAAAGACTGGCTTTGGTTTAGACTGTGCCTCCACAGGCTCCATGGAGAAGCTAAGTGATGGGCAGCCAGGGGTTTCATGAAATACACTTAATTTAGGAAGAAATCACAGAATACAGTGATAAAGTGATCTGCAAAGCAAGCAGGATTTTGCCCCTTTCTCTGTACAGTCCTGCCCAACACCCATTTTCTGTCTTCTCTGTCTCTTACACAGGAGTTAGAAAGAATCACGTCTAAGATTTGGGACGTTTTTAGGTAACTTGCAGCTTGGCCCAGTTCAGCTGGGAATTTGTGGTTTTGTCAGAATCTCAAGGGTGGTTTGCATATTGTTTGACCTTCTTTGGAGTGGGTTTCAGCTTGGCTTCCAGTCTTTAACTTGGCTGCTGCATGAATGGGATTAAAGAACTGATGGAAAACGTATGAGGAAGCCTCTTTTGCCTGACAGAGCTGGCCACTGATTGGAATTTTAACATTGGAGTAGTGAACAAAATTATACTTTCCAAAACAAGCTGCAGAAATGCACTTGGCATATTTCACTTAGAAATTAACCCAATCAAGTTCTTTTTAAATACATTCATCTCATAATTTTTATTTTATTTCCTGGAAGGTAAACTATGGAATGTCAAGTGGATCATATGATAATATACCTTGTATATACATACCAGAATATACTGTATAATTATATATTATTTATTATAATTATAAAATATCCCTTAAAAGCTGTTGAAGATACTCCTTATTAGTGCCTGTTTCATTGCAACACAGGCAAGGACATGCTTTTAACAAAGAAATAAGCTGTGTCAGTTTTATTTAGCAGTAACTGCTTTTAATCCTTGTTAATATTATAAAATTTTATACAAAAGAAACAGATACTATCACTATGTATTTTATTATGATATGGTCTCACATTATGATTACAGGATGTTATGTGTCATAACAATGTAAGATAATGTACAGTTACTCGATGCAAGGGAGAGAAATTAAAAAACAAAAAGTTAAAAGCCCTTAACCATATGAATGATTAATATCAGGATTTTATCTCTGATGTAGCGTCTGCCAGAATAGTTGTAATGACATTAAAAGCCGCTTGCAGCAACAAGCATCCTGCATTTGCATTTTGAGGGAGGCTGAGGCATACTGTGCAGCCTGACGCTGTGCAGGGCTGGCTCTTCCCAGATTCTGGAAGGCCAGAAATCCTGCACTCGTGTCCGTGCGGACTGTGCAGCGTGGCCAAAGCTGCAGCACATCCAGGGTGTGCCCAGCTAATGGTGTGGTTGGTCTGAGCATGCACAGACTGTGCACGGTTCATGTCAGACACACTGGATTTACCACGCACGTCTCCAGAGCACACTTGCTTGTATTTTTGTCCTGGAAATCCTGATAAACACATTGGGAGTCCAAGTGCTTTAGAATGCTTGAGGCATTCCAGGAGCTATTTTGATGTCACTTGTCTTCATATCCTCTTACAATTCTTATAACCTGTAGGCATGTCAACCTGTGGGTTGTTTTGTTTGTTGCATTCCTTTAGCTTTTTTCTTTTCCTTTTTAAGTTCACGTACATGCACGCAGAATCACATTTCTGTATTGGCCGCAAAGCATTGGGCCTCTCGCTGTTTTGCCCAGCAAACAAAGAAGTTGTGCATGACATTCTTGAATTTCTTTTCTTGGAAAGGTCTAATGTTATGGTGCTTGTTAGGATGAATGTGTCTAAACTGGAAATCCACAAAATGAGAAGCAGAAAAGCAGGTGCATTGCAGAGAATTCTGCATGAGTGCCATGTGTCTCCTGCTTACGCAGTGTAGGAATTACGCTAAAGCATCACGCATAGTGGCTTGCAACTGAAGAGTAAACCCTGTGAAGTCGGCTGGCACCTGCACTAAGGGTAACCTCAGATGGTTTGTCATTTCACAGTCGGTTTGTGTGCAGAACTGCTCAGGAGCTGCCTTCTACTCTCTGTTTTCATGAACGATGGCCTTTCACTCCATCCAGGCTGCACGCAGTGAGAAGAGTCTGCTAATCTTCAGTGTTTGCCCCAGGACAAATTAAGGTGAAGAAAAGATCACTTACATTTTAAAGCAGTAGGTGGCAAAATGCCGTTGATTCTTTAACACAAACCTGCTCTTCCTAATGTGCCTTCTTCGGTGGCACCCAGTGTTAGTTTAGAAGGCAGTGACTCAAATGGGAGTCTCTGTTTTTATGGTAAAAGACAAGATGTGAGGATAGAAAGGGCTGGATTTTATTCCTGGCTATTTCATAGGAATTTTTTATTTGATTTTTTTTTTTATATGAGGCTTTGACAAATCAGTTGAACTCTTTTCAGTGAAAATTTAGCTGTCAATGAAATTAAGCATTTGAAAGTCCTCTGAAGAAACGTGCTATACACATGGCAAGTGTTACTGCGCATAAAAGTCAGGATGAAATCTTTGTGTTGAATATGCCACTATCTGGTTTTCTCAAATTACATGGACATACTTTTATTTCCATCTAAATAATTTTTAAAAGTCTTATTTTCTCTCTATTCATACAAGGAAGAACATAGCTTGGCAGAGTCAAAAGTGTTTGAGCCAGTTAAAATACTCACAAATGGTGTGAGTAAGAATGATTAGGAACACAGATATGTGTCTGTGGACTTGCACCATCTAATTTAAATATTTGGCTTTCCAGATTCAGTTGACACAGACATCACATAACTTATGGCCCACTGTTAGTTTATGAAACCAAAACTTATCAGAAAGGGATAGCAGAGACTCATAAGCAGTCTGCTTTTTATAATTGATAATCTAATCTTTCACTGCCCTGAAGAGAGACAGCTAATGGGTGTTTTGAGCTCAGCAGCAAAATGAAGATTGTTAGGAACAGCAGGTATTTTAACTTCAGCAAATCTGTAACACAGTTTTTGTAACTCTTTTAATAGTCATTACGTTCAATAACAGAAAAAACATCTCCATAGGTGTCTTCTGTGCAGTTTCTAAAACAGAATCCCTGGCTTATTGCCAGGATCTTCTTGTGATTCTTTACGAAGAAAGCAAAAAAAACCCAAGCAAAAATCCAGAGTAAAGCTAGCCCTTTGTTTTGAACATCAGCAATCTCTAGAAGAGCCACAGTTTTTCTTTATGCTATATAATGAGTCAGGTAATCCTTCCTCAAGGGTGCTGATGTACTTGGGTACCACGTGGAGCTGGATGGCACTTCATTGTAGTTCACAGTCAGAGGAAAACTTTATCTGAACATTTATGTATCCAAAGCTTTTCCCATTCCTGGAAGCAGATTTTCCTGGCCAGCTAAAATCTATTGAAGGTGTCTGGGCTCAAGCATGGTGATTTAATAGCAGGAGTGGAACATAAGAGCCCAGGTAAATGTTATTTAGTTGAATCTGTCTCTATATACTTACATCTGTCTACAGAGCACATTCCTTTCTTCGTCCATCACCTTGTGGATGCTCATTTACCTTGGCATTCGAAAAGCCTTCTTCTTAGATAACTTCACAGTTACAGAACGAGTTCTGAAATTGAACTGGCCTTAGTGAGAACTGGTAAAAGGCATGTAAAATCATTTCATTTATTAGGACAGCATGCCATTTCCAAGGAAGGCTATAGATGGCTTTCCAAAGGCGCCGTGTCTCATTAGATTCAGCGTGCTTCAAATTTCAGTCTCTTGTATTGTCGTAGAAGCTGGAACTGAAATTAAAGCCCACATAATACCCCCCACAGGAACTACTTTATTTTTTCTGCCGTAACTGCCTGTCCAAGTGTGCCATTATTGGCTGTTTGCGTGCGCAGGTGATGCTAGTGAGTGCGCAAGTGACACTTCTTTAACATAATTGTTGGAGTGTCAACACGACTTTAGTGTCTAAATAGCTTAGACTTTTGTAAAAACCTCAGCCTGGAGTAGCAGAAAATGTGGTATTCTGATCTCAAATGTTGCCCTAATGTCTTGGTGCACCCAGTTGTTTCGGAGCTCAGTTTTATTTCAGGCAGACTTCGGTAGTAATAATGTGACTGCAAGTGGGTTGTTTTTCAGATAAATAGTTCTTAAATTCTTAGATACAAGCCCACTGTGTATTCAGCCATCTACTGGAGATCTGCTTGGTGGAGGCTGAGCAGAATACACAACATTCTCAGTGGTGTAGCCTTGTCTTTCTGCATGGAGAAACGCAGGACTGAACACAACTGTGTGCCATGACCAGCTTTCCCTGGCATAAGGAAGGCCAACCAGAGGCTGGTTTATGGTTTGAGCTCAGTGTAAGTAAAGGTAATAGCAACAACTGGTCACCTCACAGATGCAGTGAAAGACCTTCTCATAGCTGGAGAGAGATGTGTGATCTCTTTGTATCTTCGGTGATGGTTTTATTTATAGATCTTTTACTCAAGGCCTATGAAGAAATGAATGTTTCCATGCTACTAGTTTGTTTTAAAAGTACTTGGAGAAGTAGAATCAGCACTGGTGATAGTCTTGCTTTGAGAATGAGGTTGGAAAAGTGTTCTCCAGAAGTCCCTTTTAACTAAAATTTCCCTGTCTGTTCACAGCTTTTCACAGAAAAAAGGTGGGTTGGTATAAGCTTGTCAGTTGTTGAATTGCCGTATTCTAAGCCCAAGTACTGTCCAGTAACAAAATAAGATTGTGTATAGGTTTCTTCTAAGTGTTAGGTCCTTGTAGATTCTGACTTGTGGTAGACATTACCCCTTACTTCTATTAAGAATACAATGTTCTAATCAGCCGTTTGAGGTGAAGAAAAGACAGGTAAGAAAGTGCAGTTCCAGGCTGAGCAATTCTGACTGCTTAGGAAAAGGCAAGGAGACAGTTCTGTGAGGAGCACCATTATAAATACACATTATCCCAGCTACGAAGTAAAGTGTAAAAAGTGTTTCTGTGCTTTCATGCCTCGCGCTAGCTCTGCACACTGAACTGCTAATATTTCTTCATTTTGTCTGACAGCAGCAATGTGCAGAGTACAAGTCTCAAAATGAAAACTGGGAAAAGAGCGAGTGAGGGGCGCTGAAAAATCCAGGGCCTGGGTATACACATTTTCAAGGGAAATGTGATTTCCCTGGTGAAGTTTGAATTCCAAGAACCAGGTCATAATACCTCTACTCATGCGTGTCATAACCAGGCTCTTGGTGGTTTTCCTCTAATGTCGAATAGGGGTGCAATTTCTAGAATTCTTTAGCAATTTTGCCGTTGTCCGACTTTTGCAGAACAAAGCATTGGCTCTCAAGCAAGATGCTCTCAAGCAAAATGTTTCCCTTCTCCTTCAGATACCCCCTCCCTTTACTGTACAACGTCTCAAGCCCTGACAGAACGTCTGTTCTCTGCGCTTTCTGGGTTGTGGTTACAGACCCCTCCTACACTGTGTGCAAAAGGCAGCACAGCATTGGAAAGGGAAGGTAAAGAGTACTCCAGCGATGCAAAGAGCCAGTTAAGTACAGGTCATAAGCCCTTCCAGATGTACTTGAACAGATAATGGCTGTAAACAGATTTTTCTGAATTCTCCTAACTAGTAACTAATGGGATCTCTAAGGTAGGAAAGTCAGTCAATTGCAGCGTTCTGAGCATTAGTAAATTCTCTGCTGTCTCAGTTGTCTGTTGCCTGTTCTTGATGAAAAACACGTATGCACGTTTATTTCAGCTTTGCAAGGAAGGATGCACAATTCTTTCCCATGTATCTTCCCACCCTTCTCCCAGAGTTAATTAAAAACCGCATTTCCACAAGTACTCAGGGAGTCAGAGAAGCCTTTCCCAGCTTCCAGAGGTTTGTGTGCTGCTGGCTGGTGACCCCAGCTGAATGGGGCACTTTGGAAGGAACTAAAGCAGTTCTGTGTTTAGACACTGAGACAATTTTGAATTGTAGTCAAGGTTAGGAGGGAGCCTGCTGGGTAGAACTGAGCATAATATTCAGAGTGTATAACCTATTAGATTGATTAGGGCGTTTTTTGCCCAGATTTGTGAATTAAGAAAAATAAGAAAATTTTGTCCGCCTGTCATGTTTTTATTGATACTGTGATGCTCTACCTCGACGTGCAGAGACACCCTGCAGCTCCCCTTTGCTCCAGAAAGCTCACTTGGGGGGGTGTGTGTTCAGAATGCGTGTTCTTGGGGCTGTACATGTGGTAAGGGAAAGTGGAAAATTTGCTGGAATTTTCATCCAGTGCTGGGCAGAGCATAAATGCCAATTGGTAGAAGTTTTACATTTTTTTCAATGAACACTGTTACACTGCTAACGTTTCATAAGAAGTGGTTGCTTTTGGTTATCCTAGACTCCTTAGCTAGCTAAGGATCTATAGCAAGTGTCTTACCTTAGGTCATTCTTTTCCATCTGCTTTGTCAATCAGTGCAGCAATGGCTTCTGCAGACAAGTCCACAAAATAGCCATTTCCCAGTTAATCTTACTCACCCCACCCTTATAAATGTATCTGAGGGAAGAATCTGTCCTGTCATTTGCATTTTTTTTTTGAGTTTTAATTTACTTTCTGTTGGTATTCAGGTCACCAAAACACTCTGTTGTATTTCTTGTTCTATTTTCCTTCATATGAAAATAAATGTCAGGGTGATCATTTGAGTAATCTTTTTTTTTTTCCCTGAAAGGGTAGGTGCCTCCCTTTCTCTAGTCTCTTGTGCATCTTCTTTCTGTTTAATGTAACCTTTCATAGATTAAAAAGGCAGTAATGTTAATAGAATTGCATAATTGTCAGGAGATAATGTTCTCCCAGTGAAATATCGCTATTGAGGCATAGCTAAAGCATTTAGAGCAAACAAGCATGCAGAAACAAAACAAAGATGTTTATTTTCAAAGCAACACATCCTTGCCATCACTGGCATCTAAATCCTCAGATGTGTCATTCGGCCTCTGCAGGACTGGGTCCCCACATTCCCAGTGCAAGCACTCGCCAGTGGTAGGTCTGATGACTTACATCGAGTGCAGAAAGACTTTATCCTTGGTTATGACCGAAGAGAAGCAGAAATTTAAGATTTCAGATGCAGATCCAACCTTTCCCAGAGATCCAAGAATGTTTGGTGGCTTGGTTCCAGTTGCTACCTTTTATATTCATTCCATATCAGTTCATATTGTGGCAATGCAATGAGACAGGAGGAAAAGAAAAAAATAAACAACCAATAAAATTACAGCAACTGGGTTCACACCCTGCCTCTATAAGAAAATCCTTCCTAAAAAGTTAGATTTCAAAGTAATTTGGAGCAGAGACCACTCACTGCCAACTTAATTTCTAAATGTTAGGGACGGAGTGGTGGCAGACGATGAAAGTGAATTGTACGGTATATATGAAAATATTTGGCTAATGGATATTGGTCGTGACAGTGGAAAGGTCTGTGTAGAGCTGAGCAGAGGACTATCAGCATGGAGCAGTTTAGTCTGTAGAGGAAGCATAAGAAGATGAAGGTTGTAGATTTGTGGAAAGCCAAGGAACAGCATGTTCTTCTCAGAAATACAAAAAATAGGTAAGTACTGTCTTTCAAAAATGCTTTTTAGAGCAATCCTAAATTTCTCCTTTCTGGATCAAAGTATGCTGAGTTATCTAGCTGACAGACAATGAAAGTTAGGTCCACTAGGAAAGCAGCAATTTAAAGTATAAATGCTTATGTTTTGTATAAAGGTATCTTTAATACTGCAGAAATATTCATTTCAGAATCTGCAAAAATCTCAGAAAAGCTGCTTTAGTTTCCTGTTGGCAGTTTCAAGGGTGAAACCATGAAATGAACTGGGAAGTGGTTAATGGGTTTGTTACCTTGTAGACGTCTTCTGTGGTCATGTTTGAGATGCAGTACCCAAATTCCATTGAGAATTTGAGTTGGAAATAGATGGCCAACACCAGTTAGCGTTACCCCCTTGTCTGGAAAAGTAATGCAGTGATGCTGTAACCCTAGTTATTAAACTGTGAGATGCTTTCAGGAAACAGTTTTAATTGGATTTCGATTTAAAATACTCTTAGTACAAGGAATCTTTTTAAGGTAGTAGATCCGATCCTCTATTCGGCCGTGCACGTGCTATAAGCGTATGTATAATCAGCTTCCTGTTAGGAGGGTCTGATTTGCGTGTGTGGGAAGGCTTTGAGCTCTCATGAGAACGGCAGGATGAGTGTGTGGTACAGTTAGCGTTCACTGAACTTCTGTACTCTTATGCTATACTTTTCCTGTCAGGGAGCGAGTGCTTGTGTTTCAACAGCAAGCTGTGTTAATGCTCCCACTGGAGAAACCTGGCTCTGTTTTCCAGTTGGAAACTCAACATCCAGAAGTACCTGCAGTCCTTTGGAAGGATTCTGTAGGAATAGCATTGCGGTGTTTAACGTGGTTGGCAAATCTTGTGCTCATGTCTGTGGAAGCAGAGAAGAGGGAATTTGGTGAGGTACTTCAGCAGCCCAGCACCGTCATCCAGAAGCTGCAGGTGCTGAAAGGCAGAAGGTTGGGGCGGGTTTTGGGGGTGTCTGAAATCTCTCCAGTGGTACAAGGCACGTTAGTGCTGTCTTAAAAGAGTCTGGCATGTTTCAGTAAACACAGTCTGTGTCAAATGCGCTCTCAAAGTGCACTAGAGAAGGGTGGTTGTGCCTGTCGTAGAACAGATGATGGTAAGTGCAAGAGTTGTCCACCTAGCTTGTATTAGGAGGATTTTAAATTTCAGACAAAGACTGACAATAATATGAGGTTGCATGAAGGTTAATGTTGTTTAGGCAGATGGTGAATTGCAGATTCAACCTGTTGTCACAATAACGAATGTGTTTGAAAAAATGCTCATGTGGCAAATGGGAGAAAAATGAAACAGAATGTGCACATGCATGCACACACAAATTTAGCATTGCTGGCTGCCGCTCACATATGCACAGGTATAGGAACCTTTTTAAGGGTTCTATATTGACTCATTACCACAAATCAATATGAAAAACAGGACTACAGATTCAAAGGAAGGCACCATTAATACTAATCTGACATAATTTTGCCTGACAGCAATGACAGAAGCATTTGATCTGAGTCAGGCAAGCCCTGTTAGAGGTGATTTTCACCTTTCCTCCTCCACCACGTCCATTTTTTACCCTTCTCTCTTTTTCTATTTTACAGCCTCACAGCAAAGTAGCCTAAAAAAAAATAAGTCTCTTTTACTGGGGCCTAAAGGGTTCAGCCAAGTGTTTTTCCAGTGCTTCGAAAGTCTGTGGTCCTTTCTCCCTGGGAGCCATCTTAGAGCATGGAGTAGCTTTTCAGATCAGAATGAAGTTGTATCTTCTCCTTCAGTCAGGTATTCAGTTAAAATAGTACAGACTCAAACCTTTACATTTTATTGTAAATCTCTTTGAAAGTAGGTGAGCCAATTCCCTCCAGTTGCAAATCCGTTGGAGTCAAAGCATATATGGGGATTTGTGTAAGGTAAATAAAAATAATATGGAAGGTTAGCCATGGCAGTGTTAAATCCTTCTGTGTATTATGAAGAGCACTGGTTTTGAAAACGATTCCCGATCAGACATTCTTGGTAAGTTTTCATCCAAATTATGTGAGCTGATTTCCAGCACCTGGTTTCAAGAAATATAAACGGGCAGGAAGAGGCATAGGCCACTGTTTCAGAATTGATATTGTACATGAACTCAACAGGACATTTAGGATCCTTGTAGCTTTATCAGGCTGTATCGGTTACAGCCATATCCCTGTCATAGCTGTATTTTTCTGCAACTTTCTATCACAACAAAAGATTCGTGGACATCATTACTGAATGTTTAGGACTCATGTAGAAAATGCCCTCTGTATTTGCACAAACCCACCAATCCCTAGCTGAAGAAAAGCGTCATTTACAGTAGAAAGAGGCAAAGAAAAGATATAGAGGAAACCAAAACTTTTACTACAGCCTTTGCAGGGATTGCAACTCTGTCAGGCAAGGTTATGTGTCTCCTGAAGAGGTAATCTCTATCTGGACTTTTAACAGATTTTAATTTTTTTTTCCTAATCTTGCAATAGTTCAGTGTCAAAATTGAAAATACTTAGCCCTTCCTCCAAAAGCCATTAAAAAGCCTTATTTTTTTCACCTCTTCTTTCTGCCCATGAGAAGCTGTCATTTTCCACCACTTCCATTTTCTCCAAACTGTGTATTCAGCTCTTTTTAAATATTCATTTTTCCATTATATTTTTAACCTCACTGTGATCATCTTTTGCCTAATTACTTACCTGATTGGTTTCAGCTGTGTCCTGAGGGGGAATGCCAGACTAAAACCAGCAGTGTCACTTGATAGTATCTTGAAATTGGGCAGTCA
Organism: Pseudotriccus pelzelni; assembly: GCA_035584735.1. Taxonomy (NCBI): domain Eukaryota; kingdom Metazoa; phylum Chordata; class Aves; order Passeriformes; family Tyrannidae; genus Pseudotriccus; species Pseudotriccus pelzelni. The sequence goes on along the minus strand of JAWMRA010000002.1, from coordinate 2,247,619 downwards.
GAGATGGTTAACAAGGGCCCATCAGGCTCCTTTGGAGAATGACAGTCACCGTAATCAGTGGAGGCTGGAAAATGTGGGGGGTTTTTTTTATTATTTTCCCTTCATGGCATCAATATTCTGTATATAATTGTGACTGCAGAAAAAACTGCTCAGAGTCTCAGAACACACAAATGTATGCTGTGTTTCTGCCTAAAGGTTTCCAGAATAAAACATGTGGCAGTGACTATAAGTTGTACTGGAATCTGAAAACCCTGAGTGGGGAACTTGGACCTTTACACCTTTTACATTAAAGTTTCTTGTGTTATCCTTTCCATTTCGGCAGAGAAACAGGGCTGGAATAAACAGAAAGAGCAATAGTTATGTTTAAATTCTCAACTGTCTATTCTGCAGCTGCAAATATTTACCTCCTGTACAACCCAAATGTGTGGTGAATTGGAGGATCAAAGGTGTGTTAGCTGTGTAGACACAAATGCTTAATTTCAGAGAGCAGAGTAGACAGTCTGCAATGAAATTTTGGGGAAGGAAGTAAGTATTTGAATTGATTAGCCTCATTAGCCAACTGCTGCAATGACCCTTTTTTCTCAGAAATCCTTGCTGTGTAATTAATCATACCTTGTGTAAGGGGATTTCGGGTATTTATAGAGGTACCTCTGTGACAAACGAGATCTTCGGCTCTCCTGCGTTTCCAGTGATACACATCTAGTAGGCAGAGGAAGAATGGCAGAGATGTTTCTGGTTTCCTCAGTGACTCCTGTCAGCAGCTGTGGCATTGCTCTCTGACAGTGTGTACTGCTTTGCTCCCCAGCAGTAGAGAGCTTTCCGAAAAAACTTTATTAGCAACCTGTAGGTCACAACTGTTACGGTCAGCTTTAGGTATATGTTTTCAGGCATGGTGTCAGTTAATAGGGTCAATCTTTTATACCACACAAAGAATGAGTATGATACAAAGGTCACGTCACGAAAGATAACGTGAGTCCGGCCCAGTGATGGAAAAATAGCAGTTGTCCTGTTCACCTTGGCATGCAAGTACAGATCTTTCTTCCAGGCGATGCAACTGCACAGCACTGCGGGAATGCTGCTCTTCAGGTAGAGTCAGACCTGAAGCAGCAGTCCTGCTTTGGCTTCCCTGACCCTTGGAAGAGGGCTGCAGCAATGCCTCTTTCATCAGGTCATCTGTCGCTTGTTGAATCCAGAAGCTTCTGTAAAAACGTTGCTCTTCGCAAACCTGACAGATTTTTGCCCCTCCTGTGCCAGGCGCTTGAATTTCAAATACCCTTTTAGCAGGGATGCCCAATGCAGATGCAGCTACGCCTGGTAATACAGATTTTGGGAGTGCGAGCACTTCCTTCTAAATCCAGCTTTGTTTTGGCTCAGCTAACAGCGCTTTATTTGGGTGGGTGTCTAACAAAAGGAAGAACAAAAGCCCGTTTAGCTTTGAGTGCGTTGTCACGCGTTTTTGCTTCCCACCAAAACAAAGAGAAAGAGAGAGAGAGAGAACAGGGCTGTTATGGAGATTATCATCATCCTTTTGAGACGCCACGGTATTTTCCCAAAGAGGCAATGACATTTCTTAATTACTGTCTTCATGGGTAGCCATGTGTAGAGATTACCAGAGGCTCAGCAGTGCATTGTTCTGCCAAAGCCTTGGAGAATGATAATGCTGACAGTACAGCACTCTGCCATCCAACACTCTTCTCCTTCCCCCGCTCTTCATTACACCGGCTAATTACTTCTGCTACTGGTGGGTGTGCAGTGTTGCTTATCCCACATAACCCCAGCAGCCCTCCACTGTCAGGGTAATTTACAGTAATAGCGTTACGCTCTCTTGCCACTCGAGCCCGGCCCACGTGGAACTGAACCGTTGTTCTTTTATCAAGCTTGGCTGCCAGATCAACAGCATTCGAGCGAGAGGCAACCTGTGCTCCAGACAGGGAAAAATACAGGAACATCAGTCAATCCTGGTGACTCCTTGGAGCTGCGATGTACCAAAAAGATCTTCAAGGAATTTTGTTTCGGTCTCTGCCTTAAAATACATATGTATGCATGGGCTCATTTTTGCTCTCAGATGGTTTTCTCCATGTCAGGAGTAGAGTAAGAATAGGCAATTTTTTGACTTCTCACTACCTCAGCTTCATGTCCCAGCAGAAAAGGTTGGACGTGCTAGTACAATGCAAGTTTTAATCAATTATGTATATATTTTTCTCTCTAAAGCGTTTTAGTGCATAGGTGTGCTTTAACCAAATATGATATATACATATATTATATAATGGAAAGGTTTGGGGTGACTAATTTCTCTTTGTGCCTTCCAAAAAGCTCACTTCGTTCCCTCCCTCCTTGTCCTACAGGTACATATTTCTATGCCTGTGTGCGGTTAGAGAGAATGAAAATAAATCCCACTGCTGTCTTGCAATGAATTCATATTTTGACTCCACTGACAGCACACAGTGATGTTATCGTGTGATATTAAACTTCCAGTTAATGAGAAGTCTGAACACTAGTATCAGTTCTGCGTGAAATATGGTTGATTCTGGGTATATACCAGAAAAACTGAAAATAGACTTGCTTTGAGCCATGGCTTTAACAGCTTAGTAGTTGCAGACATAGAACCAGAGTCTTAAGAGTTCGACAACTGTTATATCCACCATCAGAGTCAATCAGACATTATATTAATAGAAGAATAATTTGGAATATGTGAAAAATCACGTCAGTTGTCTTGGTTTAAAAAAACTTTAGCTGGGGTGTTTCTGTAGCAGATTTCTAAACAAAATATATATAGTATATAAATACTCAAATATTTACATAACTGAGTGTAATTATATATATATATATACTTACAAACTAAATAATTATATATATATACTTACAAACCAAGCAAAATGGTTTATTGAATGTATTCACTACTTAGAATAACGTTTAAGTAGCCCATGATCCTTTTCTGAAAATAATCTTGTAAATCTGTGGTGCAGAAGTTTGCTTTACATTTAAGTGATCAGTCTCTGTCCTGCTATTCTTGAAGACACAAAGGGCCTTCCCCCTTTTCCAGTCCAGCACATACCCCCCCTTTCCTAATGCTGAGGTATTGTATTCACGAGCCAGTCAAATATATTAATAAACATAGGCAGGTGCACATTTAGCATATCCTGCCCCACCAGGGTTGAGTTTTTCAGTCCTGACAATGACTGACTGAAGTTCAGGGCTGTGGGAAGCCCAGCCCTTCCCTTGTGTAAGGATGAAATAGATGCAAATTCCCTCTGCAAGAAGCCAGGCATCCTTTGTTACTGTCAAAATTCCTCCATTCCTGAAGAGCTGTGACTCAGTTCAGGCTGAGTCAAACCAGAAATATCTCTGTCTTATACAAGCTTCATCCTCATAAATAAATCCAGGCTGAATTTGGCCTATTAGATGAGTCAGGTCCAACCACATGGCTCACAGTGATAGCTGATGACAGAGAGTCCCTTTTAATGGTCTGGATGCTGCTGGAGTGAGAAGTCAAATACAAGCCCTCTCCCATTTTTTCCCCCTTGAAGCTTGGACCATGTGGCATGTGCAGCAGAACTGAGCTCTGCTTCATTTGCCTTATCAGAATACATCTCTGCCCTCTCCCTAGGCTGGGAGTGAGGCTTATTACTTTGACCTCCAAAGGGACAATAACGTGGTATAATTGACATGTGAGCAATGCAGAGTAGCTGAAAGGCCTGGGAATTTCTTTGCTTTCTGTGTCAGCTGTTGATAACCCCCTGTGAGGGGGGAAAGCTGGCAGATTTGAGTGGCTCCCCATCATGCCTAGCTGGTTCTCATTGGCAGTGGTCTGAGAGCATCACTTTGTTCCTGACCTCGCTTGCCAGATTGGAACGTGTCATAGCTGGTTCTCTGTGACAGCATTTCCCCTTTCTCAGAATTGTTGTTATTGCCCTGTAACTCTACATGAAAATTGTGCTGTTTGGCCCTTTTAGGATGCAGCCTTCTCCCAGTAACTTAATACATGTATTTACTTTTTGCTTTTATTAAAGACTGATTTGTTGGAGATGTACATTTCGAAGCAGTTTGATAAAGTCTGTGCTGTAACAAACAGCACATCTAATAGAAGACAGACCTGGGAAGAAGTCATTACTGGACTTGGAAATTGTGGTGGTAGGAAACCGACTGCTTTGTAGGAGCCTGAGGCTCTAATCAGCAAACTTGTTGGTAATGAATGATTTCATGTGGCCTGTTGCCTAATTCTAAAACATAGAGGCTCTATAAACAGCTCTGCAGTTCATTACAAAGTCAAATGTGTTTTGCCATTTAAATGGGCAGAGGTGACTGTGAGATTTAAGTGTTTCTATTTATTTCAACCTAGTATGTGTAGCAAGATGAAGGAACATTGAATAATAACAGATCAGGATTCATTTTGGACAATGTTTATTTGGGTTTTTTATGCTGTTTGGTTTTTTTAATGCATGTTTTTTTCATGCTGTTTTGTTCTGTTTGGTTTGGGGTGTTTTTTAACCTGACACCATGAGGAGAGCAGTAGTCAGACAGGAAGAGAATAGCCCTATTCCATAATGTAAAAGCTTGAATCTATAGGTCTGTTTGACGAGGATTTTGAATACACTATCACTTAGTAAAGTGTTAGATGAAATAGAAAACAAAGAGAGGAAGAAGTTTGCAGTTTAATTCATAATTGAAGTCCCCTAATAACACTAAGGTTGTGCGTTCGATCCCCATATGGGCCATTCAATTAAGAGTTGGACTTGATGATCCTTGTGAGTCCCTTCCAACTCAAAATATTTTGTGAAGTATTGTTAAATGCTGTGGAGTCAGTGAGTATGCTGTGAAAGCACATAGTTCCTAAAATGGAAACTACAGTCAAAATCAAAACCAAGGATCACATTATTTGTTCATTTACTTGCTGTAGGGGCCATCAGAGGGGTTTTCCATTAGGCTGCTCTTTTCATCAGCCTAAACTGCAGCAATGGAGTCCTGGGAATGCTTGGCTGTGTATCTGTGCATTCATGCCTGAATATGGGGGAGTGGAGAAGGGAGAGTCTCATCATGGCATATAAAGCTGTGCAGGTTCACAGAGATTGCAGGAGGGTGTCAGAAAAGGTAACTCAGGTTGAGACCTGTAGCTTTTTTGCTCCTGTTTAGTTAACATAGGAGATGATACTTCCAGTAAGAAGATAGAGGTGATCTCTGAGCAGTCCTTGGAAGTGCCTGTCTTTGCTGGCTTTGAGGAGAGCAGAGAGACAGAAATCACTTTAAGATCTTGTTGGTGTTGACGAGTGACCTGCTTAGTCAAGGGAAGGCAGAGAACCATGTGGTGGAGTTGAGGGGTAAGCCATGATATTCACAGGCTGGGAATTTCATGGCCCAAACATTCCTGTATGGAAGAGGTAGTCTGGTTGGATGCCACGGACACGAGAAGAAGACGAGCATACTACACCTTGTGTGATCTGCTTGGGGTCTGCTGAGAGTGAGTGTCTGAGATCCCTTGACCATGAGAGATGGTGACATCATGGAAGTGGTTTTTTTCATCAAAATGTTGTTGTCACCACTGGCATGTTCTCCCATATAGAGCACTCAAGGGAACATCTGCCCTAGAGAATTGTTCTCTTGGACCAAGGTCCAGGGGCCAGACTGATTCTGGACAAAGAAAGTTAAATTAGCATGCAGGTTGGTGTTTAAAAGGAATAACTTACCTTTCTAATGCATTGTTCATTCTTGGTTTGCATTCTGATTGCTTAGTTTTGCTATATTTCATGAATTAATTAATTATCTGCTAGGAAAGGAAACAGTATGGTAGAACAGCAGGGCAGAAAGAGAACATGGCACGTTAGCAAAAATGAGCAGAGCAAGAGCAGACATGAGAGTGGAAACTGTGCGGTTTATTTTCATGATGTGCAGTCAAAAGCATATGCTGGATCACTTAAATCAGTTCAGTCTTTCTGGCTGAGCAAAAAGTAAAAATTCCTATTCCCACCCCTATTTCAAGTAACTTTGCAATGCTGCTAAAGCTCTCTTTAATGGGAATAAAAGAGTCTCACTCAGCACTTTGAAAAGTGTAACGGCATCCCTTCCCTTTCTCTAGTGTTCACTAGCTTAAACGCTTGGTGACTCTGTCCTACTGCCTTTTAAGATTTTGGATAGATGAACCTCATGAGAAGGTCCCTGGGGTGAGAAGGTGCCGGAGCTTTGGCAGTAGGGTCAGTGTAACTGTCCTGCAGTGCAGCTGCAGGGGTTTGATGGAGAAGCTGAGACCTGGCCATAATCTTCCTCTCTGTTGTTAAACGATGCCAGCATGGTCTGTTAGCGTCACGTGCATTGTAATGGAGAGGTATGTTGTCTGGCCCCAAATTACAACATGGTAATACCTATTAATTTTGTCAGAATTATCATAATCCTCACACATATCCTACTCCCGACAAACACGAGGCTTTAAAACCAATTTTTTTCAGTTGGCATTTCTATTCTTTTTTTATTGTTGCACAGTTACTGATTTTAATTGAGGTATACTGGACACACAGGAATGCCAATGAGATGTTTTCCTTCAAAAATCTGCAAGCCAGCAGCATTTCCATTCCATGCTGACTTCTTAGCCTTCTTATTGTCACAAATGCCTTTCTGAAGGATTTCATGTGCCTTCAAGTGGTGGTTTCATATCACTGCTTTCCAATGTCATTGGAGAGATCACATGCAGATACAACCCAAAATCACGTCTGTGAATATTATACAAAGAATAAACTGTGTGTTCCTTCTCTATCTCATGTCAGTGCTCTCTAGGTCTATGCAGATACATACACGTTTGTATTAATATACAGCTGTATGTTTATTGATGTCATCTATGTGGAGGTGGTACAACCATCCCGCAAAACACCCTTTTCTGCATTGCTGCCAAAAAAGGAGGATGAAGGTAGCAAACTCATTCCCATTCTGTGTCCTTTCCACCAGCATAGCACTGGTAACAGAGAACAGTGTATTGAAGCAGGAATGATCTGACATCTGCATTGTGTTAGGGTGGCAGTTGTCCTTTGCAGTCTCTTTTGTTGAGCCTTCATCCTGTTGCATCATGTATGATGTGATGATATAACAGGCAGCCAGCACACAACTGTCAGCCTCACGATGGTAATCATGTAAAAACATTCTCTCTGTAAGAGAAGCCACATGGCGTTGCTGGGGTTGAGTGTTCATTCTCGGTGAGGGTGAATTTGCAGTAAAAGGGAAAGTACTGGCACAGTCTCTCTGACAGTGATCAGAGTATATTATTAGCTACTGATGAACCTCCACTCCTCGAGCATCTGATACTGAGTTGTACACCTTCCAAGGTCACAGAATGGGACAGATTGGAGGGGACCACAGTGGGTCATCTTGTCCAACCTGACTGCTCAAGTAGGGTCATCCCAGAGCACATGGCATGGGATTGTGTCCAGACAGTTCTGGATTCCAGTGAGGGAGACTCCACACCCTCCCTAGGCAATCTGCTCCTGTGCTCTGTCACTCACTTAGTAAAGAACTTCCTGTGTATCAGTTTGTGCCCGTTGCCTCTTGTCCTGTCGCTTGGCACCACTGAGCAGAGCCTGGCACCTCCCTGCAGACACTGAAAGACATTGATGAGGTCCCCTCTCAGTCATCTCTTCCTGAGGCTGAACAGGTCCAGCTCCCTCAGCCTTTCCTCGTGAGAGAGATGCTCCAGTAAAAGTTGCCGCGACAGTCACATTTTTTGGATTGCTTCAGGTGCTGGGAGATCGTGAAAAGTCTCTATGATCCTCCAGAACCTTTTTGGGACAGCACTGACAGGAGAAAAATCAAGGATTTGATTGTGTTTACTGTGTTCAGTTACGTGAAGTACGTGTGTCTGGTTTGTTTCCACAAGGAACACGGGAGATCTGTTATATGGATACCGATTACAGCAGAATTAGACGAACTGAATGGGATGTTACAGCAGCTATGTTTGTTCCTTTTTACTTTTTTTTTTCTTTCTAATTTAATGAGGCCTAATATTCTCAGCCAGCCTGATGCACCACACCTTTAGCTAAAACTGTCACCAGTTAATGAGGATTTTCCAGTGTGCTTAACCTGAGGCATAAAAGAGGAGCACAGATATGTCAGTATTCCCTTGATTTGACTGTCTGTTCTCTGGATTCATGAGTAAGACACTTTGGGTGCAAGTTGGGGTTTTTTTTTTAATGTAATATAGTGGAATGATTTTTTTGCAGTGCATTTATGGTGCTCCGAGCCCTGAGTTCTCAGTTCCCCCCACCAGGAGGATGCTCCCCTGAGCAAAGCCAGGCCCATGCCTGTGTACACGCGCTCGCACACGTGGAAGGGCACACGTGAGGCTCAGCAGACAGTCTGGCTGCTCCTTCCCTGCAGCTGGGAAGGGAGTTTACCTTCCAGCTCTCCTCAGTCTCATTACATGCAGGAGCAGGTCTGTGCCGTTCCACACGTCTGCACAGTGGCTTCAGCGGGGTCCTCTGGAGAGCTGTCAGCTTTCTCCTCTATGCCAGTCTGGTTGACAATGCAGTACATGAAGTTGTGAAGCACAGAGCTCTGCTGCCTTAAGGGTTGCAGGTTTTTCCTATTTCCTTTTCTGTTTTGTTTGGGTTTTTTTGTGGGGAAGGATGTTTAGCAGAGTTTTTTGGTGGGTGTTCTTTTTTTTTTCCGGACTGGAGGAGAACAGCCTGTTTCTTATTCAGTTGCAGGTTGTAAATTACCTAAGGCTTAGAAAATCAACTTGGTTTTAGTAATAAATCCCCTGGTGCACTGTTTGCAGTATTTCATGTATACAAGCTATTCGTCCGATTCTTTTTTATAAATCTCATTTTTAATCAGTCAGTCAATATCTTTGACCTTCCTAGTCATTTGGTGTATAACAATAACTTCTTTCAGGATACTATTTTTATCGATAAATATCGTAGATACCCCTTCTGTCCAACAAATAACCATAAAAGCAGACATCCATATGCTCTTTCACACCTAGGAAATGCTAGTGCTAGCAACCAGACACCTGAAGTTGTTATTATTATTGTTATTTTGGGAGTACTTTCTGCTTTTCATACAAAACACCTACTAGCACAATATGTCTTATTGTCAAAATAACCTTATTATTTGAACATCTTCCATATCGTGGCAGGAATCCCATACACAACAGGGTGTTCTCTGATCGCGTTGTCATTTTTTTTTGTCTATTCTCACAGGCAAACATTTGATCTTGACTTCTAAAGCTGAATGTTTTTCAGCAATAGTATTTTTTTTTCCTGTCATTCCTCGTTCTTACTTCGGAGTTTTGTCCTCTGGGAAGGCTGTGTATGTTTCTGTGTGTGTTTTTTATTTGCTGCATATTTTATATGTGTAGCTACATGGAATTAATAGCCCTTTGTCTCTCTTTGAGAAGTCTCTCATTCACTGTGCGTCACTTAGTTGCTAACAGACATTTATGCAGTTAATGCAAACTTTTGACTGGGCAAGTAATTCTGTTCTTCTCCCAGGGTGCTGGGTTATACATCTGTCTTTGGGGGTTAAAACCAGCTGGGTTTTTTTCTGTATCATTGTATTTATTGTCACCTTTTTAGTAAATTGTGACTCTGACTCGTCATCTCTCTTGAGCTGGATTCATTTCTCCTGCTGCTTTACTTTTAAATCAGCACAGTATGCTACATAGAAAGGGGAAGTGAGTGCTTGGTTCATAAAAAGAATGAGAATCTGATACTTTTAGAGGTTCACATTGGCTAACACTCCTTTGTGTCCGAAGCTGATGGCCAGTGATACCTCAAGGGAAATGTCCATGATGGCTCAAATTACAAAGGGCAGCATTTGGAGGGGCATAGGGACTACTGTCTTTTAAATCACCTGATCCACTTGTTAAAACCAGGTAGCCCTGCAGGTGAGAAGAATCCCTCTTCAGGGCTCTTCTGCAGGTTGGCAGCACCAATTCACACTGACTGTGGGGACAAAGGTGCACAGGCAGGCCCAGGTTTTTTCCCTGCTCCACGTTAGTCACACATTAGACTGCCATGCTCTGGATGTTTTTTGTTTTTTTTTTCCCCCACTCATTTTTTGAGGGACATTCTGTTGATAAGAAAAAGAGATTAAGTGACTGGATTAAACATTCCAGCCCCCCTCATCTCACCAGTAATGCAATCTGCAAGGGGAAGGTAGCAAACACAGAAATGCAAACAGTGTGGATGCCTCCTTCATCCCACTGGAAATTCCCTGTCTTGCAGCTTATGCTGCCTCAGGAGAATGGCCACATTGCCTCTGTAGCCTTCCACTTGGTAGTGGAACCGTGCAGTTAGATTTCCACATGGACCATCTCCTCTCCAGGGTAAAAAAAAACCAAAAACATTTCCTCAGCCTCCTCCTGTATTTTGTCTAGTCCGTTCCCTTAACCATTTTAGCAGTCCTCTGCTGGGCTCTCTCTGATCTGTTGACATGTCTCTTGTATTGTGGGGAGATGCAGGAGGCTTCATATGCAATTTCAAATGAATAGAGGGGAATTATCTCTTCTCATAAGCTTCTGGTTATTTCTTGCTCGTACAGCTCAGTACCCGTCTTTGTGATTACAGCAGTGCATTGCTGACCGCTGTTCAGCACTGTCCTCAAATGTACACTGCGCATTCCTACTGCCTGAATTGAGGATTTTTCCAAACTTCCACTGCTTTGCAACTTGGCATTTCTTTACAGTGGGAATTTTCCTTCAGGTGAGAACGTGTGAAGGACTGTGACTATGTCTGGATGCTGTATGTGCACTCCTTTCAGCTGGAGCAGAGAACAAGAGTAATGATGTGGCATCAGTAGCGTGGGGACAAAACCCTGATGGTAATCCTGTCTTGGCAGCATATTCCTTTTCTGTACTCCTGTCTCCAGCTACTACTTAGCTAAGGAACACAGAAGGGAAAAGTAAGATTAACTATATTTTTGTGTATATTTCTGTGGCAAAAGGAGTGAGAACACAGAGGGATTGAAACTGCTGTTGAGCTTTAATATTCATCCTCTCTCTAGTGGTACAGGAATGCCTTTGATTCTGGTTGGGGCTCCATGGCTTTCCGTCCAGTTCAGATGCCTTCTCCAGCATCGGAATCCCAGTCAGCACAGATTTTACAGAAGAATGAAGTGCAGGACAAAAAGGAAATTGCCAGCTCAGTGGGCAGCATCATACAGAGTTTATTATTTCTGGAGAATTTCATAATACAAAAAACCACGCAAACCCTGCCCACGTCATAAAAATTTACCATGGGTGCTGAAGTTGAGTACATGGCAGAGACTGTACATTATTTCCATGCTAAACTCTTACAAGGTGTCAAATACCACAGAGCAAGCTCTGTCTGAAACATCTTGTAAACCTGAAAAATCGATGTCCTGGATTGTTTCTTTATTAGCCTTATTCTTGCCGCCTCCTGAAATAGCGTGGTAGGATTTGCCATCTTTTTAATGGGATTGGAGCTACATTCCAGTAGCTGTTGTGTTGATTGTTTGATGGGAGGGGACCAAACTCCCCATCCGTTAGAAGACCAATATTCCTGCTGCTGATTTGATGTTGTTAACATCATGCTGTATTGAGAGTAGAGAGCAGTGTGGCATGTCTTCAGTCTTCATCACAAGATTGGAAACAGTGTTTCTGATTAACCCATGGTCTTTCTGTCCCACCTTTTACAGGCCTCCTAGTTCCTCCTGTGTTTCATATTCCCCACTGTGTAGTGCCAGTGCAAGTCCTAATCTAATTAATATATAAGCATAATGAAAGTGATTCATTAGGAGGGTTTTTTCATTTTCGCTGAACTCATTTGTGGAAGACAATATAGGAGTTTAGTAGTTGCCAGATTAAATTGTCTGCTGTCAGAGATGCGTTTGGGGCCTCATCTCAGAGCAAAACTCACCTCCTTGAGGAGGAGGAAGACAAATGGCTAGAGTTTGAACCCTGGTTCTCTCAGATTGCCCCTCGCTGTTGGTCTGGTGCGTGGATCAGACTTGTGTGTGCATTTCTCACACCCTGTGCCCGGCCAATCCATTTGGAGTTTTCACAGAGGGACTTTTCCCAGTGGCCACAGTGGTCTGGCTGGCCCGGTGGCTTTAAGGAGAGGGAAAAGCGAGTTGCAGTCCCAGAACTCAGCCTGCACAAAGCCAAATGCCTTGTGTGGCAGGAGGGCTCACACTGCTCTTGTGCTGGGGAGCCACAGTGCTGTAGTTATCCTAAAGGTGCAGGTGGTTTGGGGGTGAGTGGCTGTTAGCAGTATGATATTTTAAAATAGATGCTTTCCTCCTATTATTTGTGGTCAAAAATGAGAAAAAGAATTCGGGAGCAGTTTTTCCTTTCAAGTTCAGCACTGTCAGTTGGATTTGTGTTGATTCAAGTGCTCTTCCTCCGTGACCTTCATCCTCCCAATGCCTGTGAGATGTGCAAGATGCTGTTGACACAAGCTCAAGCTCCCTCAGCTCATATCCCAGACAGCACTTTAACATGGCATGTTTGATGCTGCATATTTCTGTCTCGCCAACAAAGTGGCAGTGAAAGTTATTGCATTCATCTGGGAAAGGGAATGGAGCAGGATGAAAGCCACAGCAAACAGTGCTATTTTTCCTTTCTTCTCTGTCCTTGGTCTGTACCACACCACCTCTGAATACAGGAGGCAAAACAGAGAGGTCTGGGCACTTAAAACAAGACTTAGAAATGTACCCCACAAAAAAAATAAGGCCTAAAATTAAATCATAGGATGCATATCAGGAGAACAATTCTAGGTCTTTATTTGCAGAAGCAACAGCTTTGGCATTTGTACCAAGAAATCAGCTTATACACACTGAAATGTGATTGCAAAATAGTACTAGATGTAGTACTAACCCTCCCCATTCATGTTTGTCTTACCATGCTTTCCTCAAGTGCATTACACTGGCAGAAAAATCTGGAGGAAAAAGAAAACACCCTGTGTTGCTCCACACACATATCAGGGCCACTGCAGATCTCCTTAACGCATTTGTTGCCAAATCAGCAGGAAATAAGGTTTGAAAGGGCAGTACTAGGAAAAGTATAGGATAAACAAGTCTTAATTTTTTTAATTGCTCGTTTGGATCTTTTTATTCTTTGGTTAAAAACAGGTCTGCCTCACACAGTGGCCATTGTTAGCTATGCCATGGTTCACTGTGCCTTGTGCAGAGGCATCCAACAGGCAATTGCTGTGCAGCAACACACCTTGTCGTGTCTCTGTCGTTACAAGTGTGAGCTCATCTTTGTCTTCTGCCGAGTTTTCTTCTGTCCCTTTGTATTTCTGAGGACCTCGATACTCCATATCAAAGACGTAAAATTGGTGTTTGGGGGGCATGTGATGATCCCTTGTACCACTGCCCCTTGCACAGCGTGTAGGGGAGCAGCTGTGTTGTTCTGTAGATGGTGGTGGACGTGCAGTACCCGGCCAAGTTGCTCCTTGGCCTGCCGGCTAAGGTGGGGGGTTTTGGGGGACACAGTTCCCTTCAGCTGTGCTTGTGCTGTGCGGTGGGGCTGTGCCTGCTGCTTATGCTGGTTTCAGGCTGACTGAGCCAAGGTGGCTGGAACAGTTTTAGGAAGGTGGTGGTTACTGTTCCTCAGACCTGAGAGAAATCTGGGAGCATTTTTGTGAATCATACAGGTGTAACAAGTCACTGAAGGCAGGCTGGAGCCCCAGCCAGGAGGAAAAGCCAAGAGAATTGGGATTTTTCAGCTTGGAGAAGAGAAGGCTTCACAGTAACCTGATTGTGGCCTTGAACCTTCACATGGATGGAGACTATTTACAAGGGTCTGGAGTGACAGGACAAGGGGGAATGGCTCATTGCTGCTCCACATCTCATTTCCTTTGGTCTGTAATCGGTGTTATCAATACCTGTTACTGCTCCTCTGTTTTCATTCCACGGACACTGCAAGTGAAGTACAAAGTTTTGTGCTTTGAAGGTTGTCATATTTTTTTCTTTTTATGGGATGAAATAAATCTGTCAAATAAGAGTTAGCAAAGGGCCAGGTTCTCAGTTCTCACTCTCCTTGGAAGTCTTTTTAGCAGAACAAGCCAGGCATCATCTGCTCTGAAACAGTGGGGCGTAAAGAAAGGCTTTGGTAAGGAAAGCTGAGATTACTGCAACCAAGGGAAGGAGGAGGACATCCCCCTTGTGGGTAATGTGTGGAAATTAAGTAAGACTGCAGAAACAGGGAGCCTTTGGATTAGCTTGGCCAGCTGGAAAGCTTCAGAGCTCCTGGGTGCTGCCATCTACCGTGGAAACCTGCCCACAGCTAGAGCCATGGTACATTCCTGCCTTCCAAGCACGGGACCTGAAATCGAATGTGCATTTTTCTGTGTGTGCCGTCTAAATAACAGCTCTGTTGGGTGAAGTACTGAAATAATTTCCCAGGCCAGCTGGTAGGAAATCATGGTTATAAGTCTATCAGGGAATTACAGTTTAATCGCAGCCTATAGTAGAAAGACTGCACTTCAGTTTAGTATTTTACATGAAAGGCTGCTATTGAAAAAATGTTACTCCCACTTCAATAGATCTTTGCTGCCAACTGCAAGCAGTTTTGTCTCTGTTGAGCTGGCAGAGTTCATTGTTGACAGACTAAGAACTGGCATTAAAATGTGTGACAGTGCATTAAGGAAACACACTAAAGGGGATTTTAAAAACAGTCAAAGAGAGGCAGACAGAGGGGCAGGAGAAGGGAGACCAGGCAGGAGAGCTGAATCCTGCCTTGGGGTGTGGGGTGGCAGGGAAGAGGGAAAGGAATCGTGCTTTTTTCCCTTTGGAGAAATGTTTTATGAGTGGCTAGCAAACATTGATGGCATTCTTCTGCCAGCCAGACAGCAAATAACTTAAGCAAAGGAAGGGTACAGAGCATCTCATGTGAGTCTCTCAAACCCTGTGAGAACTGGTAGTTCTTTTTGTTTGCCTAATGACTGAAAAGATGACTTCTGTCAGTCATCCTAAGAAAGCTCACAAGGCTTCTGAGGACTCCTCCCCACTAAATAGTGGCAATTAACCATAGTCCCACTCAGAACCGGGGCAAGGGGAGAAGAGGAGGCTGTTTGAAATTAATAAGTAATTCCTGGTACGTTACCTTTCCTGCTGACTTGCTTGGCCTTTAAATTCTCTGTTTCCGTGTTCATTTGTGAATGACAGCTCAAAATCAGAAAAGTGAAAAAGAAAAAAAAACACACACAAAAAAAGGAAGTGGAACGTAAAAGTCCTCCCCCCCCCCCCCCCAATATTCTTCATGTTGCTGGAAATTGGTCACGAGCCCTGAGTTGCTAAATACCAAGTAAGAAAGAAAAACCTACTTTACAGGATAAAGATGAAAAGAAAGTCTACATTTTTCCTAAGTTGTTGGACTTTAGTAAGTATAGCATAAATAAGGCCATGGAAGGCTCTTCTGCTAATTTTCTCCATGGCTTAAAAACCAAGGGCTGTT
Source organism: Pseudotriccus pelzelni (assembly GCA_035584735.1). Lineage (NCBI taxonomy): Eukaryota > Metazoa > Chordata > Aves > Passeriformes > Tyrannidae > Pseudotriccus > Pseudotriccus pelzelni. The sequence goes on along the minus strand of JAWMRA010000002.1, from coordinate 2,232,222 downwards.
TGTAACTATGTCTCTAAAATAGTCCTTTTCTTTTGATACCTCAGGCTTCAGGGTTTCTGAAGTAGTCTCTTTTAAATTTTGTTCCCTGAAAGCTCTCCCAGTCTCTATTTATGAACAGCCTCACTGGATCTTGTGAAACAGGGTGCTCAAGGAAAGAAGTGAGCAGGCAGAGTCAGCTCAGGGCCAGAACAGGGTATTTTTTTATTAATAAATAACTTCTCATGTAGTGTGGCGGTCTCATTGTACAAACTCTCACTTTTTCTGGAGAAAGTCTCTATACTAACTCCATTATCCATTTCCATGAAAAGTAACCTCCAGAAATTGGTCAGGGCTGCAGAATTTTGTTTTCTGTCCAGTAGGGAGTGGATGTTGTTCCATGATCTCAAGTGATCTTATATCCATGCTGGAATTGCAGTCCTGTATCTTCTCTTTGAGTCTTGGAAGCTGGCTGTGATCAGCCTCTTTGACCATAGTGTAACTAACAGAGAACTGGAATCAGGGTGGAGGGTTAAAGCTTCAGCCAGGCAGTGGTCAGCCCTAGCAGAGCTCACATTTCTGTAGGAACTGGGTTTTGTTAGAAAATACCGGTTTCAGGACATGCTTTCTCTTGGCCTTCCTCGCAGATCCAACTAGCAGATCCTTGGCAGATTCCTGCCAAGCTACTCTGAGGTTCTTCTGTGTGCATCTTCAGACTGTTAGCGATCTCCAGTTGGGCTTTAAGTAGAAACAAAACTGGCTTGAGGTCTAATTGGGCTAATTGAATTCAGAGGAGCTGTGGTACCACAGTGGTCACTGACAGACAATGATCAATACCTGGAACTCTGATACCTGTCCAGTAGGGATTCAAGTTTCTTGACTCCCGTATTCCTGGAGTGTTTGCCAAAGGGATAGAGGCAGAGTATGGCCAGTCCAAATGCAGTTTGAATAGCCAGTACAGGTGCCTAAAGCAGAGAAGATGTTTGTCCCCATACACAGCAATTCTCACTAATGCTTTTCGTCAGGAGGTACAGTCAGGCTTGGTAAATTTTGTAAGGGGTAAAGCCCTGAGGTAAAATGCTCTGTGACCTTGCCAGCAAGTATCCAGCAGCCATGCAGGATTTGAGGATTTTTTTGTTTTCAAATATTGATCTGTCAAAGCTGAACCTGATAATTACACAGTATTTGAAGGTCAGTGTAAGGGTATATTATGCTTCCTCTCAGCAGCTTTCTGAGTCTTTGTCACTTTAGTCACTTTAATCCAAAGGCCATGGGAGTTGAAAAGTTTTCACTGATGACAGGTTGGGTTCTCAAGAAATTTTCTGCATCACAGTAAACATTTCGTATTTGCTTTTTTGCATCTGTGTGTGTATGAAAAAAATTATTCAGTGAGTTATTGGGAACGGTCACTGTTGCTTCAGATATTACTGGTAGAACCAGTTAATCAGCAAAGATACATGCAAGAAGCTTTTTCCTTTTTGTGTTCTGAAGAAGACTGTCCTATATCTAATAAGATGCCTGCTAGAACTTTCAGTAGTTGAAGTGAGTATAATGTAACCAGGATGTGAACAATTAAAATGTCGTGGTGCAAGCAGTCATTACTTGTAAAAATGAATAGTGGAAGAAAAATTTATTTCTTTTAATAGAAGCATCTGTTTCTCTGGCCTAGGTTTAGCTTTAACTTGTGAATTAATTTTGCTGTATTTTATTATTAGCACGTGTCCTAGTTACAGGGCCAGGACCAGTTTATCACTATGTGGCTATGACCAAAACTGTGTATTCTACACCAGCATTTCTGGTGGACTGTTAGTAAATGGATTGCTTGCAGCAGCTGCACAGGGCACTCCTGACACCTCAGCCTACAGGTTTTCCTTTCCTTTTCCTTTACACCCAGAGGGGCCACGTGGTGTTCAGCACAGGGGCTAAGGAACACTGTTCTGTTCTTGTCCCAGGGTACTGGGTTATACGTCTGTCTTTGGGGTTTAAAACCAGGGGTTTTTTTCTCTGTATCATTGTATTTATTATCACCTTTTTAGTAAATTGTAACTCTGATTTGTAATCTCTCTTGAGCTGGGTTCATTTGTCCTGCCTGTTAGCTTTTAAACCAGCACAGCATGAATGCTAATAAATTGTTGTCCCCTTTGCTTCTATTGCAACTGTTTTACAATAGTCATGAATAAGCAGGAAACTTTGACCATTAACAAGATCCCTAGAGTTTCTTTACCTATTTGTCTAATTACATCTATTTCCCAGTATTGGAAGACTTAGTGGTTGGAAGCAAATGAATTTGAGTCAGGTGTAGCTCTGTTGGGAAGTGTCTGGGCTGGATTAGGACTAGATACCAAAATCCTTTCAGTTTGCGTCTTTACCTTGTGGGCTTGCATGTTAACTATGGTCATCAGTGTTACCTCTTCCAAGATTCAAAAACATAACAATATTTATAAAATCTCAACCTAGATGAGTTGTTAGATTTCACTGGAATGCTGTGGTTTACATTTAGAAATTTTTTTTTCGTTTTACCTTTTTTTGACTAATTCTCACGACTTCAAAATGTGAAATATCACAGTTTATGTCACGGATTCTGAAAATTAAAACAAAAAAAAAAAGCTCCGGCTTTTCACAGTCTGGTACATGTGTACAGTGCATTCATCCACATCGTCTGAAGCTTCCTAAATTTCCTAGTTGACAGGCAAAGTTATTGTCTCTGAAGTGCCACGTATGCATTTGCTGAACTTTAAAACACTCCTTTTTGGAAATGTGGACTTGCAGTTTCCAGGTTGTGGCACTTGTCTCGTGCTTCAGTTTGAGATCCAAAAGCGTTTGGGTCAAAGTGCTCTTAATTAAGTCTGTTCCTGCCTTTCAAAATCCCATCCATCCGAGGTCTGTATTATTATAGACGTGCTCTGGGTTTATTGATTTGGCTTCTGTTGTGAAAGTAGGGCTCAAACTACAAATGAGTCCATGTTCACACCTTCATCAGAACTTCTCCCACGTTGAAGAGCTGTTTGGGATTAGAATCCCATTTCATGCGCATTACAGAAATAGGTGTTTTCTGCACTGTTCAGAGCTGACACTTCCCTGAAATTTGTCAAATTAAGGTAAAGGGATGTGGTTTGAACTCATCGTTAGGAATCACTCTTCTGTGGGCAGATGTGACGCAGTGAATTTTGGTGGGTTTAGAGCAGCAGAAGGAAAAATTAATTTCCTACCAAATCTGATCTTTACCAGAATCTTACATTACCGACTGACTTGTCTGGTTTGTACTTTATACCTCTGTGCTAAGATTTGTATTTACAGTGTCATTATGCACAAAGTCTTCCAGAGAGAATTTTTTTTTCTTTCTCATAATTAAAACAGTAGGAATTAATGATGAGCTGGGGAGGCTTGCTGTTTCTGCAGTAATGAGCTGAACTGCTTTCAGTGGCTGGGAAAAAAAACAAAACAGTTAATACAGTGATTATTTCGGTCTGAAGCAAGTCCTGACCTAAAAGATAAAAGTATTAAAATTGCATTAGACATGTAAAAATTGCAATCCAGAACAGTAAACACATTGCAACTGTGTAAGTGATATAGCTTTGATTCTAATGCTCACTAATTGCAAGGGAAAACATGGTAATTTCTTTCAGAATTCATCTTTTTATGTTTTCTTCTCACTTAATAATTTTAAATAAAAGTTACAGTTGCTTTCTGCAGTAGAAAGCCCGGCAGTGTGGCAGGACCAGGACTTTGGGTTCCCAGTGTAGGAGAGGGCACCAAATGTTTTGGAGTTTGGAAAAACTCCTTTCCAGGGGCTGTGATTGCCCTGCTTGTATAGTCAGGGAGTAACAGCTCACTGTGAGTCTGGGTTCACATCTGAGAAACCTTATAAGTGTTGGCAGCTCGGGCTGTTTGTATTTAACATTTTGTTCTTTTTGTTTCTGCAAAGTATTCTTATCCCCCTCTCCCAAGAACAGGGTCTCCTGTTGTGTCACAGTGCCTTGGAACCACAGGAATATGAAAAGATTGAGTATCAGGAATTACTGACCTACCTGATCACCAAAAAGTGAGATCCGTTATTCGTTTCTATGAGCCTAGCAGAGGGATAATGTGTTCCAAATTTTTCTTTATTGATCTTTAATTAATTTAGGAATATATGGAAAAGTCCTCCTTCCTTGGAGACAATCCTTGACTTCCTTCTGCTTTGGATCCAATGTGGAATCCATCATTCTCAGGTTTTCCTACAAGTCATGCTAAAAGTCGTGTTCTGACTTTCTTTGTCCTTTTTTCTGCATGTCATGGCATCGCATCCCTTAGTCTGAATCAGACATCCAGTTGGCATTCAGGTGGTTCCCTTTGTTTTTTGACCCTGCAAGAGACATCTGGGCTTTCTGGCTGGGTTCCTGGACATGGCCTCTCTTGTCCAGCCACCTAACCCATTCAGCAGACTGAATCCACTCTCACTCTCATACTGAATGAAAGCTGATTTTCATTCCCTCTTGGTCCCCTGTTGTTTCACACAACTGCTGGAATTGTGTTATTCAAATCTCCTTTGCCGCTGTTAATTCTCTCATAAGAAATGGGCAGAACCAACTTCCTGCTTAAAATACACACCCTGGGATGTTTCCAAACCATTTGGTGTTTGCTAGGCCAGCTGCTTATTGTGATGTGCCTGTTGTTTGTTCAACACAGACCAAGACTCTGCTTCTCAGGACAGGCTGGATGGTTACTTAAACCTCTTTTAAGAAATGGAAGGGAAGTTATTTTCCTGTAAAAGAAAGATATGTGTAAAGGCTTGAGTCTTCTTGGAACTTTTTGGATTTAGGCTGGTTTTCTATGGAAATTAGCCTCAGTGCAATCTCTGTGCCTGTCTTCAGTTTCCCTTGCAATAGCTTTTCAAAATGTTGGTTAAATTTATTCAGATTTGACAGGGGAGAAAAGGTCTCAAAGATATTATCTTTGTATGAGTTTCATAAAAATAGGAATCTAGATAGATGAGACTGTGATTAGTACTCCTGCTAAAGGAAAAAAAAAAGGCACTCTAGGTTCAACCACGTTATTAAACAGCTGAGAGTCCATGCAGGAGACTGTCAGAGAAAACCTGCCTTGAGGCTGTCTTGGAGAGTCTCACCTGCTCCCATTTCCACTTCTTTTGCCACACAGACTGCCCAGCATCCTCGTGGTAAGAGCAGGAGGGTAAAATGAATCTGTGCCTCTTTTTCCTGGAAGTACTTGTAGTAGGATTTAGAGCAGGATAGCAGTGCACCTGTTTATTCAGTGCGGGATAGCGGCATCAGCATGACACATCAGGACCTTCAGGGGGCTTTTTTGTTGGTTTTGGCAGAGGTCCTTGAAGTTAAATTAGTCTGTGGTAGGTTTTGTGAAGCCTTTTTGTGGCTGGGGGGTGTCATCATTGCTACAAGATGAGCTCTACAGGTCAGAGCTCCACTGCAGACGGGAAGCGGGTGCAGGATTGTACAGGTCAGTGGGAACCTGTGACCTGCCTGTGGGACTCTGAAGTGCAGTAGGGCACTAAATAGGGCTGCCCAGCCTGGTGCAGCTGCAGTGTCCTGCCTTGCTGCTGGGGTGTTTCCAGCTTGTGGCTTCTTCCATAGCTACGTCTGAGGCGAGAAGAGCTGTGCTGCATCCAACCTTGGCCTTCACTTCATAGGCTTTCCTAAGACCCATGGCCCACCCTGCACTTCCAGGCTCAGTTAGCTGCTGTCCGTAAGGGTCGATAGCTATCATGAGTTTGGGGCCAGGCAGTCTTCAGCCCCTCGTGGGCAATGTCAAGTGAGGCAACGTCACAGAAATTCCCACGTGAATGACAAATCTCTCGGTAGTTTTTCTGAAGAAATGGTTTCTTTGACCCCCATTACCAGGATCTCTGTATCTGCCCTTTAGCCATTCAAGGAAAGATGATCCTGCATCCCTTGGGTAGTGCTGTGCTGGTCTGCAGCTCCCCGGAGTAGGGGCAGGAAGCCCTGATTTAAATCTAGACAAGTGTGTGTAAATAGGGCTACATTCTTCCTTCTGTAGAACTTCATGGAATTTGTGATCAATGAGGCCCCCTGGAGCTCTTTAGAAATGCAGTTTTGTGAGCAGTAGAGCTGCTGAGAGCTGGTTGCCCATGATTTATGTCTCGTGATTAGGTTATCTGGAATTTAATATGTTCCTAGTGCTAGTTAAAATACCCTCAATAATATCTCTCTCTTACGTGGAGTCTCTAGAGCCTAAGAGAGACTGTGATCACAATAGCAGGAAAACTATTAAAGCCTTTCTCCTGTCCTTGTCCACCTGCTCTCAGAAAACTCCTAAGAATGCAAAACTTTTGAGGCAAGTGTAGTGCAAAATCAGGTCGAAAACACTCAAAGGCATCGAAAATTCTTAGAGAGGGATGGACAGAAAGATAAGTATGCACATGTCACAGGTACATCATCCTGATTTCTTAGGGAGCCGAGCTAAAATACATGAAGTGGCAAAGAAAGTAAATATCAATTTAAATGAAAACAGGGAATGGTCACGTCTGAGCTCTCGTGATGTAAAAGAATTGCAGCCTTTGTATCCCAGCTCAGCCCACTGGTGTGACTCTTTGCAGATGCTGTACAGAAGCTCTTAGTTCCATTCATTCTGTATGTGCTTCCCTAGAAATTTTTAAATGAACTGTAATATTTCTGGAATCTGGGGTTGGAGGTGCTGTGTGTGCTGTTGTGCTAAAAATAATTTTATAACGGTGTGATTTGAGGAGGTTGTGCAAGTTTTCTGGATAGGCAGAGCCAGAATTATGTATGGGTGTCCTATGTTCGAGTAATAATATCATGGGCAAGAAGCTGGTTCATAGTGTCCATATGTGATCCCAGGAATCCTCCTCAGTGCCTCTGGAAAGGAGTCCTTTCCATCACAGTCCTTACCACTTGGTGAATGGGCAGCTTTTATTGACCTGATTGTTTTGTGCTGTCCCCAGAGACAGCTTGGTTCTCCCTGCCTTGCTCCTGAAGAACCTTTCCTGTAAAAACCTTTCAAAAGGTATTTCTGTAGGGGGGTCATGTTGTGCCTGTGCCTGTGTTTTAATCAGTGTGTTTCAGTCAAGGTAGAGAAATATTTTGAGCCTGGTGCCAGTTAGTTTTAATTGAAGAGAAGGGGAAAAAAGCATGATTGGGTCCTTGGGGAAATGGTGAGCTTCTACAGCTGAGCCTTTGAAATAGCTCTGCTGTTTTAAAGAGAAAGGTAAGAACTGTGAATGAAGCAGCCAAGAGATGAAGGAATAGCTGAAAAATGCTAACCAAGAGAGTGTGGAAATTGTGCTTGGAGATTTCTTACATGTTTGCATCTGATCCAAATGAACCAAAATCAACATGAGACTTTTCTACCCACTGCAATAATTTTACTATTAGCAGACCCTTTTAGGAATCTTCTCATTCACTACTGAGAAGAAGACGGTTCCTGTATCTATAGGGCAATTTGTCAAAGCAATTGTGGCTATATCGTACATTGTCAGTCCTGGAGCAATAGTCTCAAGCAGGAAAATGCTGCCACAGAACTGCAGGAAGAACAGGGACAGCTTTTTAGGCAGGGTTTTAGTGGTCCCCAAAAGGTCTTGGTCACAGGCTAGAGGAAGAGGTTGAATCCTGTTAAAAGGCTTTTGACTACTCTGGGCAATGTCTCCATGTGCATTCCGTAGCCAGGGCTATCAGTGTGACATTGTAAGTCACAGTAAAATTCATTGGGTGTAGAGTTGAGAGGCAAAAAGCAAGTGGCCATAGCTGGAGAGAAAGTTCAAGTGTGAGTCTTCTCAAAGAAGGCTTGGGATTTTAGAGGAGGCCAGGGGTGTTGGGTTTCCTCCACTTCCCCTGTGAATTACTTTCCCAGTGGTAGAAATCCATTTCAACCTCTTTTGCATTTTCCAACTGCGTGCTGTGCAGTAGTAGCAGCAGCACTGACCCAAGCCTTGAACCTGTCTCAGTTGTAATTAATGAAGAGCTCCCTTTAAGTTCAGAAAATCAGGAATTGAGTCTTAAGATGCTTGAAATGTTACCATCATTGGAAATACACCTGCCCTGATTCCTCTTTGTTCTACCCAGGTCACCTGTTTCAGCTCAGCAGCTCTCAAAATTTCCAATATATTCACCACCCACATGCTCAGATCTTGAGATGTCAAAGTCATGAGTATTTTTCTTTCTTTTTGAATAAATCATGGCATCCCTGGCTCTGGAGACAGCCTGACAAAAATGTAGCTGTAACTGAAGTATTTGCTGTAGCTGGAAAGTGTACAGAGATCAATTAAAACAGCCAGTTCTTGCTCATTGGGAAGTTTCTCGGATTTGGGAAATAAAACCTCCAGTGCTGTGCTCCACCTTAAAAGTAAATGGATTTCAAAAGCTTGAGCAAAACCGCATTCAGATGTTTCTGGGATCTATACAAAAAGAAGACATCAGTTTTGTTTTGAGGCCATGATGAAGGTTTCTTTTTAAGCATTTACAGCTTCAGAAGTAGTTTCTCCCCTGTGTAGGATTGTGATCCCTTGGTAGAGCTGTAGAACCACTTTACAGGAAGAGTGAACCAATACATAGCACGAACTGTTACTGCACTCAGTGCTCCATAATTATCTGAGTCCTGTAATTCTGTGTAAAGGGTAGAATTATGCTTTATTTTCTGTGAGTAATCTGTAAGAGAGTAATGCAAGGGCTTGTTCAAACTTGCCTTGGATGCATTATCCCCACATCTCCATGGAGTCCTGGGGGACAGAGGAGCAGAGAAGGGGACAGACCGTGCACCCCAGAGCAGTGAGCAGTGCTCAGCTGTCCTCCACTTTCCCCGGGCAAAGTTCCCTGGCTGTTGTTTCCCTTCTCTCAAGGAGCACATGGACCTTTCATGTATTCTTGGATAATTTATCTGTGTTATAAACATCCTCCCCGGCATCGTGGAGCGAAAAGGAAAAGGTGGCAGGGTGTATTTAACGATACCCCCACACACACGGAAGGCAGGGAACTGGTGGGACAGGGTGGCAGTTTGACTCACACTGTGTGGGCTCTCACTGTCAGCACGGCGATGCTCTGAACCATTAATAACAATGTGACGGTTTAGCTGGGGGGAAATAAGAGTCTCTTGAAACCACATTTCTGTCTTCCACTCACCCCACTCCAGCATTCATCTGGATTTATAGAATAAGGTTAATGGATTATTTAGCAGGATTCTCCAGCCATTATCGGTGAGCACACTCTGTTTATGTGGCTGGTCTCTCCTCTTCTGTCAGCTGTCATAAGCTTCTCAATTAGAAAAGGGGGAATGAAATAGGTAACTATGGTTACCTGTGATGTGGGTTTTTAAGAAGTGCTCAGAAACCTAGTGGCAACAGAGTTTGGAAGTTCAAACCTTTAATTTATTCAAGGAGTCTCTTGAATCAGAGTACCAAAAGCATTTGAAATACATTCAGAACATTTTCTGTTGTAGAACAATATTGCAGTTCAAAGCAGAAGCCATCATACAGACCAACTACTTGCTCTGCTCACGTGAGAAAATAGGAGCAAATAGGAGAGGATAAATGTGCCCCTGTTCCATTTTTTTCCTTCAGAGTCCAGTGGCCCTCACCGTGGAATAGCTTGTGAAGGTGGTGGTTTCTAGGAGAAGTAGCACTTTCATTGTCCTGTTGTTTTCCCATTTACACTGAAATGGTGGTTTCAAAAGTGGTCATACAGAGCCCTGAAGCTGTGTGGGCTTCAGAGGCATCTTTCAAATAAAGGTGCCTCCCTCAGAAATTCAGCACCAACCATGCTGTTTGCTGAGAAAAGAAAAATAAAATCCGCCATGCTTAAGTCAATGAGAAGACAGGATAATGCAAACAGCTTTTAATTGGACCAAAAGTGCCCTTTTTTTTTCCTTTGTCTTGAGGTCAAAAATTTCACCCTTTAAGTGTTTCAGGCAGATCAGTGGAATTATGTACATATTTGCCTTTTGCGAAGCAGGGAGCTGCTCTGGGCTTTTCCTGTGGGATTTTCATCTGAACACACAAGATAATACCACCACAGTGCTTTCTGTCTGCTCTGTGGGCACTGCCCAAGAGAAGGGGAGATTAAGTTCAGCTGTCCAAACACGCTGTCTCATTTGAACCAGGCAAGTACACAAAGTACAGGACAGACCTGTTTTGTCACATATTATGTTATCATAACATGCAGCAACGTAAGGTGAACACTGGAAAACTTTGCATCCAGTGCATGATGTGTCAGTTCTTCCAGTGGAAAATTATCTGCTACTGGGTCAGTACTCATGTCTCAGGAAAGCTGTCTGAAGAAAAGGGAGTTTGTAACTTGAGGGAAGATATTGGACTTATCCTTATGTTAGACGTTTGCTGGATCTCATCTTCATACGGGTGATTTTGTTTTGCCATAAGACCATTTTCTGGAATGCAAGCACAGTAACTCTGAAGCCCCTAAATGTTTGCCCAAGTTCCTTCTGTTTCGCCGTCTTGAAACAAATAGCATATAATTTGTTAAAGATGCATAAATTTGGGAATACTGCAGTTCAGTCAGATGCAGTGCGTAGCCAAGCAAGGCCAGGGTTCTTATGGAATGGTTTGGAGTGCTGGAGAATTTCCAGTGTGTTTGCACTGGGGCTGTGTTCGTTCTGAACCTGAGGGAAGGCTGTGCTTGTATCTGTTAATCTGGAGGTTCCTTATTAATGGGTTGCACACTTCATTGATTTTTAATTAATTTCTGAAGAGACACAGAGGATAAGTGCTGCAGCCCACAGACATCTCTGTACTTATTGCAGTCCACATCTCTATTGATTGCCTGCCTAAGGAGCAGAAGTAATCCATTTTAAATACACTTTCTTGGAGAGAGGGAATGCACTGCACAATACACTCTCTGGGTCGTAATTGCATTGGCAAGAGGTCAGTGGCTGGGGTGAGGAAGAAGCAGTCTGTTGTTCAAATATGCTGCTGCCCTCTGAGCAGGAAAGCCAAGTGATCTCCCTCGTGGACAGTTTGGACCTACAGAGTTGCACTGGGAACTCCTTTATAGGATGCATTTAACCTGCCTGCCTCTTCAGAGGAAGGACCTGGAGCTGGGCTAACTGCAGCAATTAATCTAAGGGAAAAGAATAGCATTCAAAAAGCCTGTACAAACTGATACCCTCTCTCTTTGGTTGCCACTTTGAAAAGCATCAAACACTTTCCAGGGGGATGTGATCCACTAGGAGCTGAAACCTTAAGTCTCTGAGCACTCCCCAAATCAGAGGACAGGTATGTTCCTCCTGCTGGCATGTGTAGCACAGATTACTGTGATTTGGTTTGGAAACAGCAATTCACAGCCTTTGCCATAAGGACTGTGTGCCTGCCAGCCTCTTAACTGTAGTTACTTTGCAATGAGTGTTTATTGCCCAGCAAGGAGACTTTTGCAGTAATAAATTTGGTATTTAGGCAGTTCTTATTTTAAGGCTTTTTTCAGAAAAAAAAGTGTTGACAACAGGTAGCTGCGGTTGCAGCCAAAACTGTGCTAAGTGTTTCTGTGCTTCTGGACGGAGGTGAGTTGTGACACATTAGTGGGCACAGCAGGTGGGAAATCCTGGCTCACAGAGCCCAGGCCCTGTGGTACATCTAGGGAAGGGCATCCCTGCAGTGGAAAAGAATCTGAACAGTCAGGCTTTTTCTTACACAGGGGCCGCAGTAGATTTATGCTTTGCTTTTTTCTCCTCCCGTGTGCATCCTCAGGACAGTCTCCTGGAAACACCTGACTGGTCTGTGTGCTCACCTTCAGCAGCCCTTGTGAGCAGCACATACTGCAGCGCTCACAGGGAGGCATCAGACGTGAAGTATTTTATCAAAGCGTTGGGGTGACCCTTTTCCCACGAGTCCCTGACTTTATTAAAGTTTTTCCTATTACAGCTCTGGGTCCTGTTCAGTAATTGAAGGATCAGAATCTCTCTTGGTCTGTGTCTGGCTGCAGCACGTATTTGTGCTTGGGAGGGTCTGACGGGCTGCAAAGCTGTCTCCAGGTTACTGAGGCCTTACTGCTGGTACGCTTATTATAAGCACTGATAGAAGGTACAATTTCTCTCTCTTCTTTGGGCTGCAGTGCCCTAAGCTGATCTTTGATTTTCTTCAGAGCTAATAGGAGAACATTCCTGTCCTTTTGGGCACTTTGGGAATAGGGAGAGTAATGTAGTCTGTGTCCACACAGCCCAGAAGGCTGGAACACCCGGCCCAGGTGAAGTGCTAGCACAGTATGACCCAATTTGCCCGTTGAAGGCACTAAAGCTGGCATAGGAGAGAATCTTGCGCCCAACTGTCTTAAGAAAGCACTGCATCAGTAGTCTTGAGTTAATTGCAAAGTGGAGATTAGATACAACTCCCCAGCTCCCTCCCAAAGGAATGTCATGCTTAGGAATTAACTTTACAGCAGCTGCAGAGATGTGGCTGTAGGCAGGACCAGAACTTGAAGCCACACGCAGTATGGCCAGCATTGAAATACCTGTTTTGCATCTCATTGCTTATGCTACTTTATGTAACATCTTTCATCAGAAGAACATGAAGTGCTTCGCAGACTCTTTATGTTCAGCACCAGCTAGTCTAGATAGCTGCATTATTTGAGGGAACCTGGGAGACAACTTGTATCTTCTGCAGGAATTCAGACAAAGGACATGTTTGATTATGACAATGGAACAAACAGTCCTTCTAGTGTTGCCAGAGAAGCTTCAGCACCTACTCAGGATAGATAGCTTCATTATAAGGACCCCAAAAACTCAGAATTGAGAACCAATCAGTTCAGTAGTGACCCATTATCTGTGCTGTGAAGGGGTGAGATGACACCAGACCCATCAAAATGCCTGCTCAGTCCAGTCAATTAAGTATTGAAATGTCATGAGCTTATGAAATTGCTTCTCCTCTTATTTTTTTCTACTCTTTCTCCCTTTATGAATCACCTGTCATTTTGGAGTAGTCTGCATTTTTCCTGTAATTCTAATCTAATTTTTTCTCATACCCTCTTTCCCTTCACTTTTGCTTCCCAACTTTGTTTTGACCTGTTAACGCTTTAGCATCTTTTTTTATTTTGTGTCTTGGGCCATAGCTTAACAGTGCAGTAAATCAGGCTTTAGGACTCCTGTTTCTGGAACAAATGTTCTGCAACAGCCACATGATGCAGAACAAAGATTTCACACTGACTTCCTTTTACCCAAACTTGCTCTTTTGATGGGTAACTGGCATGTTCATATTGCCACAGCTACTGTGTGTCCTCCTGTGGTTGGTACAAAGCCAGCTCGTCCCTATTTTGTGCTTCAGCTGAGTCAGCCAATGTGCAATCACACTCCCACATGTGAGCAGGCAGAATTTGTACTTCTGAGTGATCCACAAGTGGAGAGATGCAAGACTTACCCGTGTGTAAAACGTCACTGCTCTTTTCACAGCAGAACTAGCTTGAGTTACCCATGCAGGAGTTGTATTGCTGCTGGTTATCTTTCCATAGGGGTGGAAATCCAGATGGACTGGGATTCCGTCTCTTAAGTCAAATGTACAGATAGTCTTGGTCTTGTTTCTATGTGCTCTGAGCTGTTTAGTCCAAAAACATATGGCAATGTCACAGGAGAACTGTGAGGAAAGTGATGTATCAGCAGGCATGAATGCACAGCATCCACTCTGCTGATATCACACGTGCTTGAGTGCAGATCTAGCAATGTTTTTCCTCTGGTCATGCTTAGGTGGACATAACCTGTGAGCTGTAGGAAAATCCAGATACTTATATCAAATGTCTGTCCTAAGGCTGAGTCTAAAGACGGCCATCTTGAGATAAAAGCACTTGTACCACAAGATACAGCTTGTTACACATGAATAGCACATTGCTTCAAACTTAAACTGTAGAGAAGTGAAACCTTGAGAGAGCTTACCAAGTGAGCAGGAGATGGGAGGAAATACGCTACTATGACATAAGCTTTGTCTGCGCTTAACCAAAAAGAGAGAGATTAACTTACCCCCTATAAACAGGAACTAATTGAACTCCTAAGTACTGGGGATTATACCACAGCCCAGGATGAAGGACTGGATATCCCTTGCCAGCTCTACTAGAGTTAGCAGAAACTTCCCGTGGCAGCTCACCTGGTGGAGGCGTGCACAGCACCAAGTGTGAGTGCCCAGCTCGGTCTGGTGGCAGCTCTGGACCAAAACAGAGAGCATCCTTCACTTTCCCTTGGCTAGGAGGGTGACCTCCAGTCCCAGCTCCCAAGCCAGACCTACGTGGCACATCACACCTCTGCAGCTGAGTCAGTGTATTGCAGAGCAGTGTCAGTTTTCCCCTCCCACAGCCATCTCTGGAGTAACAGCTACCTGGATGATTCTGGTTGCTCCTGACAACAAAGGGCACCGTGTTTTCCTTGAAAGTCTATTTAGCCCCGGGTAAAATTACACTTTTTCCATGGAGAATATGGGGGAAGAGACGATCATTTGAGGCTTTCTGCAGTGATTCACATTATTAAGCTAACCTCAGGTTATTAGGATGGTAAGAGAGCAGTCTCCAAGGCTGCAGATTAATGTCCGTGAGATTTGAGTTGGACTTGAAATTTTCTTTCTTCCTGTACCTGTTTGATGAAGTTGCCACGTGTGCTGGCTTTGGTGGGTGGAAGTTATTATCAAAGAAAGACATGCTGCTTTTAATTCCTGGGTGGAATAAGATCAACATGCCCTCAATTTAGGGAAATAGTTATACGTATTATAGAAAATAATAAAAGGTCTCACTGAAAAAAACACTTTTGTAGTGGTTTTGCTGTGCACTGGTACTGCTAAAGTTCTTTGGACAGGTGAAGGTCTTTATGGTTACTTTTTAAATTTGAATTGTCTTGCATCGTGCAAGATCAAAGACATATGTTAAATTTTAGTTAGTGATTAAACGCATGTCAGTTCATCTTTAGTAATTATCCCAAAAGGACTTTGTATTTAATGACTTACATACCTGTAATGAATTCTGTCCTGAGCAGTGAATACCTTTTTTCTGGAAATGAAATACAGGCACCTGATGGAAGGAGCTTTGAGGCAAGACTCATGCATTTCAAAGTGTTGGACATTCCCTGAATGGCAGCTGCCACCTTTGAAACTAATCCAGAAGCATTCTCAGCAGGGAGGTGGGACTCTGAAAAGTCCCAAAAAAGTGATGGAAATCGAATTACAGCATCTGAAATAGCCTGTGCTTGTAAATCTTACACTCAGAGCTATACAAATGGAGGCTGTGCTCAAAACTGCCCCCAGAAACTGGGAGACAAATTACAGCAGCAGAAAGTAGCACTGGTAATAACAAAGTAAGAAAACAGAAAATTATGATCATGACTTAAAGGCAGGATATCTCAGAGGACAAACCTGTGACTTCCCAAAAAAACTTCATTTTCCTTTTCAAAAAAATCCCTTTATTCTCCTATTTCCACCACCAGCCTGACTTTGGAGATACTCCTCTGTAGATATGTGCAGCACTGGAAGTCCTAATTCTTTATGAACTTAATGTTATATTTTCTACTGCAGTTAAGAACTTGGAACTATCAGAAAGTTGTCCCATTTGACACAAAGACTTCTTTCCACTGTCCGCTTTCAGCTTGTTGCCAGCATATCTCACTTTCAGGTCTGACATTTTTCTTGTAAAAAGAGAAGGAGCATAACTGACTGTAGCTGAAGTGACCATTCCAAATCTGTCTATCCACCATGCCAGAGACTTCATAAACATTCCATAATAAAATTTGGAAAGGCTTTCTTCTTTTGTAGCTCTTAATTACTAACTTTTAGTCTGTTCAACAAGGTGTCTGTTGGGTCAGGCTTTAGAGCGGCATTTTTACAAACAGATCTCTTTCCATTGTCACAGACGAGGGTCACTTGTAGTTTTGTCTTGTAACTCTCCTCTTGGTATTCTCTCATGGGCTTTTGGGGGGGTGATGGCACCAGCCATGTCAAACAGGTAGTATTTTTTATCATACTTCTGTGTCCTATTAAAAGATTAGAGATGCATACAGAACTTTTCTCCTGCCAGGTTTAAAACTGTTTTCAAGTGATGGGTCTTGGCATAGCATATGTTTAGACAGTATGGTGCAGTGAATTCTGCAGGATTCCCATTTTTAGATTCTTTTTCTCCTACTTGTATAGTCTCATTTCATTGAATATATATAAATATATTGAAAATATATGCATATATACCTTTTCGTTTACACTTCTGCCACCCACCTTTAAAACTTCTTGATAGGGTATCAGGAAAATCAAACACGTTTACACCGGGTATTCCTAGGAGGATTTACGTTCCTGCAGGTCGTGGACTCTGCAGAGGATTTTGTAGCTGTCAAGCCTGCATCATCTGGTTTTAGGTTTGCAGATAGCACAGGTGGGAAAAAGCCCTGAGAAGCTTGTTTGACAGAGATGAAGTAAACTGTAAGTACACTGATACACAGACTGCTACTTCTAAGAAGCCTCTTTCTGGGTATGAAAGAAAACCAGGTGTGGTATTGGTGAGGAGCAACGTTCAGGCTGGTGAATACACATCGTTACAGTTCTTAAGAGAATGAGTTTAGGTTGAATAAAATAGAATCTTACTAAGACGATATTAAATAGTAGCACAAGATTGAAATAAATGAAAATGAATGAGGAGAATAAACGGTGTAACATGCTAAATTGTTAGCCTACATGTTTAAAAAATATTTGGAAATTAGATATGTAAAGAAGGTAAGATAAGACCAAGGAGGCTTGGTTAAGAATTTGCTTGTTTAACTCTTTCAGTGAAATATGCTTTTGGACACCTTAACAACTGTTCCTGCCATCATTAGCTAAAGACAGGAGGCCAAAGCCTCTGTAAAGATCATGTGTTATCATCTTAACCAGACAGAAAGTCTGTTTCTTCATTTCTGTGAAAAGAAATCTGCAATATCTTCATATCATGTCAGTGCCGGTAGGTGTGAATGAATCTATTAAAAATTATAATTTTATTTGGGCCGGATGTATTCTGATGCCAGCAGAATTCTCTCATCAAATTCTCTGGCTTCTTGTACCCTCATCAGATCCTGCCCACAAAGATCTATTTGCAGGTTTGAACGTTTCTTTCCTCCCTCCCCCCACCCGTTATTTTGAGGAATTGAGAATTTTGACCAAATAAGGATGGTGGATGTTATCTCAACTCTGTGATGCTTTAGGAGCACTTCTGTTCATTCTAAAAATTTGAGATATTTCCTAAACTAAGTAGAAAAGAGATGTAAGCAGCACCTTGAGAGTTTTTGTTCAGGGAGGAGCTCTTCTGCAGTGAAAGATGCAAGACTGAGGAGAGGTGCTTAATCCCAGGAAAGGTGGAGGAAGAGATTGTGAGCTGCAGGAGAGAAGTGTCTGGGAGGAGCACAAGGCTGCAATCCTGGCTTCAGGGGCAGAACTTTCAGGAACTGCAAAGAACCAGCGTAATTTTAGGGAGGGACATGAGATTGGGAGTTTGCTGAAGTCCACCTAATTGCCAGAGTACTTGTTGTGAGTAATTCTGATGCTGCCTTGAAGCCCTTTCTGGTTACTGTTTGGTGTTAGAGATGTGAAACAGGACTTGTATGATTTTCCAATCTGTCTGAATGATATGGGACCATTTTTGGGGTGGTTTTCCTCTATTACACAGTGCCATTGCTATTGCCTGTGTTGTCTTTTTTCTGGTTCAGTTTCTTCAGAGGGTGATTCTTGTGCTAAGTAATGGTGCCTCTGGTTTCCTGGTGTGTTTGTTGTGACTCACGATTGTTTAAGTCATGAGATTTATTTGTCCTTTTTCTATGAGGTTTAAGTTTATGTCAGAAAACACTGTGCTTTCAAAGACATACAGTTCTGATAGTCAAAAGCCAAAAGTATTGATTTGCAACTGGCAGGGGGGTGTGTTTGCTTCAAGCAGCAGTGCTTCTAAAGAATAATTCTATTTGCTTTATGCCGAAGTATCCCTGTGTCCCCTTTCAAACCACCTTCATGTTGACTGCATGAGATAGTGTTTATACCAAGCAATCTCCCACATATTTTCAAAGCTTTTAGTGGTGTTTGCACTGAAATTGTCACTTAAATCCCACAGCAGTTTAGGGCTCCATTTGGTGCTTTTTGTAAAGACATCCACTTCGATTCAATCACAGAATTGGAAGGGACCTTAAAGACCATCTCATTCCAACCCCTGCCAAGGGCCCCAGATTGCTCAGAGCTCCATCCAACCTGGCATTAAACACTTCCAGGGTTGGGGCATCAACAGGGGAAAGCTGTTTCAGTGCCTCACTACCTTCACAGGGAAGAATTTCTTCCTAATATCTAATCTAAACCTACCCTTTTCAGTTTAAAGTCCTTATGCCTTGTCCTTGTAAAATGTCCTACATGTCCTTGTTAAAAGTTCCTCTCCAGCTCTCTTGTAGCCCCTTCAGGTACTGGAAGGTTCTATAAGGTCAGCCCAGAGCCTTCTCTTCTCCAGGCTGAAAAATCCCAATTCTCTCAGCCTTCTGCCATTGGAGAGATGCTCAATCCATTTAATCATCTTGGTGGCCTCCTCTGGACCCATTCCGACAGGTTGGTGTCATTCCTGTGCTGGGGAAGCCAGAACTGGAGGCAGAACTGCAGATGGGGTCTCACCAGAGTGGAGCAGCGTGGCAGACTCACCTCCCTTGACCTGCTGCCCACTTTCTGTCACCAGAGGGCTGCTCTGTTCTGGCCCAGTGGACGTGGGGGGTAGTTTGCACGGTGATAGGCACGTGTGAACTTCTTAGGCTGTGAAGAGGAATAAAATCTGGACGATGGCTCTGAGTAATCTGGTTGTTTTAATCACTGTGTGTGGGTCTCTGAATCATCTGTATTATGAGATAATATGGTCTCTTTGGTATTCAGCAATGACTTTTTAAAAATTACCATATATATTATACAGAGCTAATATATTAAGAGATACCGTAAGGGTAATTATCAAGTGTGTAATTTCATCTGTAGGTTCTTATAATGATGGTTAATGTCATAAATGCCTTTTAATGAAATTATAGGCTTGTAACCCTGCCCAACTATCCTTTGTGTGTCATATAATTAATAAGACCAAGCTTTGGTGTTATCTCAGTGTCACAGAGCATCATGTAAACTTCCATACTGATGGTAGATGGTTAGTCTCCCACCAGAATAAGAATAAGGTCAAGGCTGGAAAGCTTGAGTATATGTTACCTTATCTGTAAAGGCAGCTGGATGAGCTTGTTAACAAAAGTACTTCTAGCAGAATATATATGCTCATAAAAAAATGGCCATTGATCTAGTGTCTTATTATAGTACTACAGGCAGTACTGTAAGGGAGTAAAGAGGCAGGGGAGTTGCAGCACTTGGAATAAAAAATTGTGTTTCATCTAGTCCACTGAAGGTAGTGAAAATTTGCATCCAACTTAAAACCGTTTGGAGATGGACAAGAACCTTCATCTGGAATTCAAGACACTTGCCTGGAACGTAACAGAGCTGGGATTGTTTCCCAGTCTGGCCTAATTTCTGTGGGGCTTTGGCTCATTTGGTTATTTTTTATGGTCACCGGATTTCCTGTCTGAAAAAATAAGGGCCATAGTATTCCTTTTCTTTGCCTCACACTTCTAGATTTTAAACTTGCTGAAGCAAAGGAGTTATCTGTGTGTTATTTTGTTGGGGTTTTTTTTCCCTTTGGTAATTGAATCCTGTAGAATCATTCACATTGGAGTAACCAAAGGCCATGTAATCCCTCCTCCTGCTCAGAGTAAGGGCAATGTTCTGCTCTCCAGGCCATTTCCTCATTGTGAGTACTCGTAAGTGAACCAGACGTTTTTCATGTCACCAGTGAAAGGTACTTCTCAAAAATCATGTAAGATTCGTTAATTTTTTTTTACCCTTCTTATTCCTTCAGGGAATGATGTACCTGGAAGAGAGGAGACTTGTCCACCGGGACTTGGCAGCCCGTAATGTCTTGGTGAAATCGCCAAACCACGTGAAAATCACTGACTTCGGCTTGGCCAGGCTTTTGGAAGGGGACGAAAAGGAGTATAATGCTGACGGAGGGAAAGTGAGTACTGAACATGTCTGGAAGTAAATTTATCGTGCTGTGACAAACCTCCTGAAGTTTAGGGCCGTGTATCCGTATGGGACTATTATCTGTGTAAGAAAGTCTGTCAGTGACTTAGCAAAGCCCTGTGACAGCACACATAAAAGCTGCTCGTTCTTTGTTCAGTGAGCTTCTCCAGGTGCTGAAATACAATTGCACGAACATTTTTCACACTCAGATTTTGTTCATATGCCCCATTTTGTGTCTTGTCCTGAAGACTTCAGTTCAGTGAGCAATGGATGTTCTCGGGCATTCCTGCTGAGCCCGTTTCTCTGGTCAGTGTGCTCCTCAATAACTTGCAGTCCCATTTTCCCAGACAAGTAATTTTCCAGGGAGCAAAAGGGAAGGCCACACAACATGTTTCTGTCGGTATCATAAGAGAGTTTACCTCTTCTATCACACTGAAAGAGTCTGTGTGTATGTTATATCTGCCATCCGTGTCTCCAATACCATGCTGAATGCCAGGCCACTAAAAGGCATAATTTTGAAAACAGACATTTACCCCTATTACTTTCCAGCATACCACACCACATCCATATAGTGCCTCACCTCATTTCTGCTGCCTTCACATTAATGCATTGTAAAATTCAGAGGGCTGTAAGTACATACTGCTGCTGGCTGCTCCCTAAACGTCTTGAAATTTCATATTTCAATGTCACAGAATCCCAAGGGATTCTGCCTCTCCTGTCATTCTTTTTTCCTGGATGCTCAGTTTCCTTTCTGTCTACTTGCTAACTGTGTTTTTCTGTGCTCACTTCTGCCCTTGTCTGGGACAAACAGCTGTTGCCAGTGTGTGCTGTTCTCTGGGATGGGCTGCTGCCTTGTTTGTGTGGTTGCTGCCCTTGGCATCTGCTGCATGGATCACATCAGCAGTTCAGTCACTGAGGTGAAGGGCTTGAGAAGAGTCACTGGTGCGTTCCCATTTCCCCGTGGAAAGAGACCTCCTGGCAGGGAAGGTGGAGTTTTCCCTGATTCCTTCAGTTCTCTAATCCTGTTTCCAGAAACCCTTCTGCTGCTTCCCTCCATCAGCCAGTGAATGACAGAAAATTAGTTCATCTGTGCGAACCAGCTGTTCCTGGCAGCTGTGCCTTGGACTTGTGAGGTCAGTCACACTGCTGAGAGCTCTGGAGCAGGGTTTACATATCACATGTATCACTTCTTTCCGGAGGAGTATTCTGTGAAATCCAGAAGACATGGGCAGCTTCAAGTTGTTTGGAGAGCATGCTAAGGGAGATTCAGACTGAGCAATCAAGCAGTTGATCAGGTTGCCCACAGAGGTCATGCAGTCTCCATCCTTGAAGGTTTTCAAGTCCAGAGTGGATAAAACCCAGAGTAACTTGGCCTGATCTCATAGTTGAACCTGCTGTGAGCCTGAGGCAGGACTAGAGGTGCCCTGAGATTGCTTCCAACCCCAGTTACGTCATGATGAACAAGGCAGCCTTTGCTCCTTCGACAGTTGTTCATATTTGGAACAACCCAGCCATATTTAATGGGAATGAAAGTGGTGCGCTTTTGCAGTGCTTACTGTCTTTGCAAGAGCTAAGCCAACCTTATTACAGGGTGCTATTTTTGCCATAACTCTATGGGTTGTGCTCATTAGTCAACTTCATGGAAGGTATTTTTGTTAGGGTTTGAATGAAGACACATCCTCTGCTTTTACACCCACTATCTGTTCATAGTCTCTCTGCAGTTAAATATCTCTTTGGTTTATTCCAGTACCTCATCCATAGTTCCCAATTAGAGGCAACTCATACAAGTCTCTGCCAGGTAAAAATTTGTTGAGTCTGTGTCCATTAGATATTCATGGGCCGAGCTGGGCCCATCAGGCCAGCTCAGGAATAGGAAACACCACGAATCCCATTTTAACACAGACTCAAGAGGGTGGATCCTAATGCCACGCTGAGGTTTGGTTTGCCTGCACACCCTTCTCTGTTAAAAGAGATGAGCCACGGAGGGTGATTTACTTATAACTTAGTTTTGGGAGCAACTTTTCTCCCTGCAGTACCAATAAGAGAACTGGGACAGCTAAATTCCTAACAAATATCAGGAGTTAGAAATTAAGTACTGTAACTTCTCGCCATTGCCTGTTTACCCTGATGATGGGGACTATGAAGTGTTATGGATGCTGCATTATTAACTTGCCTCATTAGGGAACTGTTGAGGGAACTGTTGAGGCAAAAGAGCTTTTGCATTCTACCTTCTCTGCTGGACTTCTGGTTTGGGGGAATTGGATGCAGTGATTTGTCCCATCTTTACACAGGTCTTGTGAAAACATGAGTTGTTCTACTATATCTGAATCAATAAAATTGAGAAGTTCTGCAGGTGATCAGTTCGTGTTTTTCACCTCCACATGTTTTATGAGGCAAAGACCCGTTCCAGAGGACAGGAACAGCCATTTCCTCTGCTGGGTAGTGCTGCTTTTTTTTCAAGCTGGCCATTGAAAATGGAAACAGGAAGGAAGCTGATGTCTTGATACAGGATCTGTCTGTATTGTTTTAATAATGTATTTCTAAGGGTACATTTCTCTTGTCTTTCCCTAGATGCCGATTAAGTGGATGGCTCTGGAGTGCATACACTACAGGAAATTTACCCATCAGAGTGATGTTTGGAGCTATGGTAAATCTTCATGTAATTAATGTAAAAATGTGTGTCTTTTAAAGCATTAAACCCAGTTTTGTTACTATGTTAAAGATACCCTCTTTTCCTAAGGGAGTTAAATCCAGCGGGGTTTTCTGTTTTTTTAGTTTAAATGTGTAACTAGGCAGCAATTGTTACTGTCTCCTGTGTTACTTCCCTGCTAACTAAAATACATTATCATGGTGTTTTCTGCTGGGATGAGTGCTGTAAGGTCTGGTCTGGTGGCAGTTTGGCTGATTATTGTGACAGAAGAAGGCCTCTTTCAACTTAGACACACATTCATAAAAATATGGTTGCAGGTCACAATTTCCAGCAGTCTTTGAAAAATCTCAACTCCAAAAACCATGAATGTCAAAAGGCTTTTCCAGACTTATGGGACTTTCTGTACCTACAGTCAGATAAAAGAGAATTTGTCATAATACAGAGCAAATATGGCAAGAGAAAGAAAAAGAAGATACAAGCTCTCCAAAGTAACTAGAACAAGCATCCATTTAATTTCACAGATAACTTGGGAATTGGTGAGCTACCCACACCAAAAATAAAAAATAGTATTTGAGAAATTAGCGGTTTGTTTAGCGTTGGTAACTGTTATCCAGATGAGCTGCTGGGCCACATCTGCTGAGATGTCTGCCTGTTTATCTAGTATAGCTATTACTAAGAAAATCATGTATCCCTTTACAAATGGCAATTTTCAGCATTATCTAAGGCTGTGGTGTCCTATTTACATGTCCTGTTGCCATATAATTTTGAGCCAAAAGGGTGTACAGTTCTAGTCATTACTCACTTTTACCTGTGGGTAGCAGCAAAAGACACTGTTTGCTGTGACTGGTTAGCTGCCCTCTTCTAGTCAGCTGAGAAAAACCTGTGAGAGTTAAACTGATCTTTTAAAGCTGCTCTTTCTCTTCAAATTCTGTATTCCCTGGATCACTAAAGAAAAAATATGCCTTCATTTGTGAAATTCATTTTAAAGGCAGGAAGCCCAGAACATCCATAATCAGAAAGGACAAGACCATAAACAGTTGACAAGTAATAGTTATTGAATATCAGCAGGGAGGTGCATGAGTGTGAAATAAATATGTGTTTTATTCATATGGTAATTTTGCCCATCACCTTTCACATTAGCATGACAGCTGGCAAAATACGGTAATAACCTGGAGGTGTGTTTAAAATGACCAAATAAAAACTTAAAGAAACTGGTGTGAGAGCAGGATTTTCAATATTTAAGATTTTGTTTGGGGACAAATTCTGTTACTTATGATATATGATCTTTATTTCCAGCTCTGAAGCCAAAACAAATCCTATGGCTTTTTAAAGAGAGAATCTTGGGTTTGTAGCACAGCACTATCATAAACTCAAATCCATAATGTGATTTAAGGAAAAAAAACAGTACAAGTGCCTGTGAATGACTTACAAGGCAAAGACAGTGATATAATGTTAGTCAGTGCTGTGCTTTTGTGGGAAATTGATGCTCTAAGTTAGGAAACATCTGCTTTTTTTTCCCCTTAAAATAATAGAGTACATCAGCCATTCATTTCCCTTTTTGATGTGATAAAAGAGAGTGATGCATCCTTTTGTTATTTCATCCATTTACTGTACCACCGTTCGTCTCAGACCTTTTTCTTCTGCTTCACAACTGTCATGCTGCTTTTTGCACCAGTAAAAATGGGGGAAGTTGCTTTTGAAGATTAACACAAAGCGCTGTTTGACCATTTTCCAGAGTTTTTTAAGTGGCAGATTGTCGTGGTTTAAGCCCAGATGGCAACTGAGCACCACTCAGTTGCTTTCTCAACACCCCATTACCCCGCCAGACCAAACTTCAGTGTTTTCACAGGCACTGGTAAAGAAGAAGAGATTTCAGTCCAGAACTGGGCCAGAACGTTGCACTGTAAGGGCAACTGAGTAGCATGACCTCAAACATTGACACTCTTTTTTTTTTCTGTCTAGGAGTCACTATCTGGGAGCTTATGACCTTTGGTGGGAAGCCATACGATGGGATCCCAACTCGGGAGATCCCCGATCTCTTGGAGAAGGGAGAGCGGCTGCCCCAGCCTCCGATCTGCACTATTGATGTTTATATGGTGATGGTGAAGTGTGAGTAATTGTCACGTTTCATATCCCTGCGCTCGCTGCTAGAGGGACGCTGGTTTGGGACGTTTGTGTCTGCAGTGTCCGACAGTGCCGGGGAATAGGACAGGTTACTTCAAAACAGAAATCTTGCTTCCCAAGATACTGTAAATTCCATTTAAATACTGTGTGCTCATCTGTTGCAATGGCAAATGATACAAATTCAGCTATGAAGGGTCAAGTTAGCTCGGCTTCTTATGACTGTCAGGTGGTATCTCATATTCTTGCTGTGAAGTCAAAATTGTATGATTGTTATTGTAAACCCTTATCATTTGCATGACAATTAATTCTGATCTTAAAAAAGATAGTATTATAGGTAATTATGGTACATGGATACCCAGCCAGTGAAGGTTGTGAGGAGGAATGCTCATTCCAAATATTGGGGAAAGACATTGCAAAGGTTTTATTGTCAGTAACAAGATTTATGATTGCAATGGTAATAATAAAAAGTAAAATTAATAGAAGAAATACTACAGAGAGGATTACTTTTTTATCATTCTTAGTCCAGTACAAAAATTTATGAATATTTTTACTTTAGCAAAAAAGAAAAACCACCTGCACATGATTTCTTCCTACTCTTTCATCTCCAAGATACCCCCACTAGTGACAGTATCCTCCAAGGTTATGCTTCTAATTTAAAAAGAATTAGAAATATCTCTCTGATATTTCTGGCTTAATTTAAGTAAGATTAACATACAGACATCTCATCAATCCTATATACTCTTTTCTCTTTCGCATTGTACACAAAAGCTGTGAAAAATTAACCAAAAAAACCCACAAACCAACAAACAAAAAAACCCCAGAAGATGTAAATAAAGTATTTTCTGAAAACAGTTGTACTGTGCATGCAGGTGTTGGAGTTGTCTGAACAGTGCCAGGGGTCCATGTTGACTGAGTGCAAAAATGTCCCATCTGGTGAGATTTCTAATAAGCATGAGGCAAATCTCAGTGGACAAAAGGAAGCCCTAGAAGATGTGGTAATCTGGGAGCTGAAAGGTTACAGCTTAATGCACAGACTGTAATGTTTGTCTGAAAGTCTTTATAAGGTTTGGTAGCTTTCTTTTTCCTGTGTTAGTCACTCCTTCGGCTAAATCACACCTAGGAGATAAGGCCTGCTTCCATTAGCACTCCTGGAAAGAGAGAACATGCTCTGGGGAAGCTGCTGATGGGATCTTCCATCAGAAAAAGCTGACAGAGAGAAACTAGTTGCTGGTGGTGACTACGTATATTACCTGTTTGGTTTGCAAAAGTAATTATTAGCAGGGATTGAGACTTGTTGTTCCTCATGAATGTTTCTTGGAGAGTGAAGGACAAAGGAATCACCCTTTATTGAATTAGAATAATATCTAGTGCCTCTTGTGAGGACTGTGCTCATGATGCAGACAGGTGAAAGGCAAATGCCAGGTCAGTCGTCCTGTAGATCTGCTGAACAACTCTTTAATCCAAGTCACTGTGGAACAGGACGTCAATTAAAGTAAAACTGTATTTAGTAGTAACTTTGTAGTAAATCAACTAGACTCGGATGAGATCAGATTTATTGTATTAGAGGTTGGACACATCCTTAATAACAGATAGTCAGCGCTGACATCTAAATGGGCAAGAGAGAGAAAACTGTGAGTTGTTGCTGTCTCTGGGACAGAGAGGAGCTCAGCAAAGTAAGAAAAAAAATCCATGCAGTAAGGAACAATGTAGTCTGGCCAAACGTAGGTGTTTTCCATTTTATGCACTGTAGAATTCTAGCTTTCCATTCCTCTAGGCTCTTTATTCCAACTTTTTGTTAGGCTGGAGCCATCAAGGACTTCAAATGTGCATTTTTAAAAACTGAATGATTTCTTCCCTTGACGGTTAACTCCTCTTTGTCATCTATCATCTCTCCCCAGGCTGGATGATTGATGCTGACAGTCGGCCAAAATTCAAGGAGCTGGCTGCTGAATTCTCTAGAATGGCTCGAGACCCTCAGAGATACCTAGTAATTCAGGTAAGCAAGCCTACAGCATCACACAGGGCCAAAAAAAATACTCTGTCTGTGAAACCTTAGGGGTGTTGCCTTTGAATTTCTTGAAGTTCAAGGTGCTCTTGAACTTAAAGCAAACAGTGAACACAGTATTATACTGGGTGAAGTAGAATAGCCAGTATCAGTATCTCAAAAACAATAATATTAATAATACAGTAATCTGAAATTCTCTTCCTAAGCTTGTATTTATTAGCACATATACAAGATCTGGCTTTGCAGGCTGCCCAGTGCTTTGCATTTTGTCATGAAACTGGGGACAAGTTTTGCCCATTGATGGAGAGTGGGTCTACTTTTAGACCTAGGACTTGCTTGGCTCTACAGCTGATCAGGCTGAATCTTGGAGGATTATCCTGAGGAGACTTTTCCCTGCACTGCTGAGATCACAAGAAAGTTTCTTTTCATAGCCTATACATAAAGGTTTCTCAGAAGACAGGGAGTTCGGTCACAATGGTACCTCTCAGCTAGAGAGAAGCTTCCCTCTCTGTTCTCCTTAGGCTCTGTAGGCTCTGTAGGCTTCACATCCCTGTGACAGAGCCATACCAGCATGGTTCATCCCATGGAACTGCACTGTGCCACCAGCGCCTCCTGAGTCCATCACGCTGCAGCTCTGTGTGACTGAGTAGAGGTGTGCGCCCTTTCGTACCTTCTGTGGAAGCCCAGAGTGTGTTCTTGACAGCTCAGACTCAAGCCACAGAAAATGCATCTAATTGCTAATTGCTTAGGTGGCCTCAGCGTGTGAACAGTTCAAATGAAAATGAAAACTAAAGAGAAGTTAGGTGACGGTGAAACACCAGAGACCAGAGCATGGGTAGAGTTCGATTCAAGTAATGATACTCTGCTGCTATTATCTTACGCCATACTGGCTCCACACCATGGAGTACAGGGCACAGGTACATCCAGCTGGCCCTCAGTTTCACACTGATGGAAGACTTCCTAGTGGAGGAGCCCCCAGAAACACAGTCACTGCCACGTCATGTCTCCTGCTTGCCTCTGAGTGCAGTGCCAGTCTCGCCGTACGGTGTTTCCTTTCACCGTGCAGACGCGCCAGACGACTCGTGGTGTGTTCCTGCACGGTGGGAACGCACGCTGCTCTCCCATCTTCAGCTGAAGTAAAATACAGTTCAAAAGTAACATACTACTTTAAGAGGATTTGTGGTGCTGAATGTGGAATTTCCGTAGCAGTACTCCCCCGCTGTGATAAATTGTAAGTTCAGCAGATACAAGTGACTCTGGAAAAATCAGTTTGCTTAAATGACTTCATTATATAGGACGTGTTTCCTTATTCCAAATACCTCTTCCCTCCCTTTCTCCCCCTGCTCTTCCCTCCCCGATTGCATTGTCTGGTGGGCGTTTTATCCTGTGAGGTTTCTCTCCGTGCTCTTTGCAGACAATATAGGCTCTGAGCTTCTGGAGGAGACACCAGGGTACCTCCACTGCGTTGGTATTTCTGCCATCATGACTCCCTATTCCTCCCAGATGCAATCAAAAATTACAAGCTTCCTGCTGAGCTTTTAAACTGCTCTGGATGCACCCTACAGCACAGCCATCATTCCCTGCTTTATTCCACATGTAGCGTAATAGTTCTTGAGGAGTGGGAGATAATTCTTTAACCACGCAGTGAAGTCTAGCGTTGTTTCTAAGTTTTCGTAAGTGTTTGGGGCATGGGCTGCTTTTTGTGATGTTTTGTGGCACCAAGCAAAGTGCAGCCCAGATTTGTCTCTCCAGCTGGTAGGTGGTGTTTCAGTACAAACACATATTTCTGTTGTTGTCTGGTTTGATTTTTATTGGGTTAGGTCTGCTGTATTTTGCAGAACTTTCCATATGGCTGGAGAAAAATTTATCCTCTAAGCCCCTAAAAGTACAAATTAAAATAAAGCAAACGCCCAGATTGTAACAGTTTCCATGTTCTGCCTATTTCAGCCTAAATAGCTGAGATATTTCACAGAATCACAGAATATGCTGAGTTCGAAGGGACCTACAAGGATCACCAATCCAACTGCTGGCCCTGCACAGGACCATCCCCAGGAGTCACACCATGTGCCTGAGAGTATCATCCAAATGCTTCTTGAACTCTGTCAGGCTTGGGGCTGTGGCCGCTTCCTTGGGGAGCCTGTTCAGTGCCCAACCACCCTCTGCATGAAGAGCCTCTTCCTGATATGCAATCTAAACCTGCCCTGACACAACTTCAGGCCATTTCCTCGGGTCCTGTCCCCACAGAGCAGAGATCAGTGCCTGTCCCTCCTCTTCTCCAGCTGAACAGACCAAGTGCTCTCAGCCACTGCTCATACAGCTACTGCTCAAGGCCCTTCACCATCTTTGTTGCCCTCCTTTGGACACTCTCTAATAGCTTATGTCGTATCTTATCTGTGCTTAATTCACAAATATGTCAGAACTTGGTTCGAAAACTGAGCTTGTGGGGGAAAAAGAGAGAAGAAAGAATAAAAGCTCAATCACAAGAATGCCAAAATATTTTTGCTTGATGTATGCAGTTATTTCCTTTCTGTCATCATATTCCAGTTAAAAAAAAATATTAAAATCAACAAGTTATGTGATGTGGTGCTTTAGAACAAATAAAACAGCATTTGTGGTCCCTGCAACCTGGCTGCCAGGGCATGAAAGTGGCTGAAGGAAAGTCTGTTTGGGAAATTAATCCATCTGTTGACACTTTTCCTTTCTCAATACAATCTGTTTAGGGAGATGACCGTATGAAGCTCCCAAGCCCTAATGATAGCAAGTTCTTCCAAAACCTTCTTGATGAGGAAGACCTGGAAGACATGATGGATGCTGAAGAGTATCTTGTTCCTCAAGCCTTCAACATCCCTCCTCCCATCTACACCTCCAGGACAAGAATTGATTCCAACAGGGTAAGAGCCAGCTCTGACATAAAATATCTGTTAGTGTAAAAGCACAACTAGAGATCTAAGTTACACCAGTCAAACACAGGCCAGTGCTGCTTTGGGAATTACAAGCTCCCATTGTAAGGAGAGTGGCTATAAAAATGTTGTCATTGGGTTCCCTGTTCATTGTGCCTCAGTGAATTCTAAATTAATAGCTCAGCCTTGAGTGAACAAAGGCTCGACTTGGGCTGCCTCTCCTGAAAGCACAGCTGAGGCTCGTGAAGTCAAGCAGTGTTGTTTGTCCACTGCAACGGGCCAGGAATTGCACAGCCCTCATGCCTCCATCCCTGCAATCCTGTTGTCTTGACAAGGTTGGCACTGATGTAACTGAGGGCAGCTGGAATATATAGATAATGCTGCTTTTGTGTCTGGAGCCAGATTCCAGACCCAGCCCCTTTTCCCGTTTGTATGTGATGCTTTCATGGCCCGCCCTCCCCAGTGTGTGTTTCTGCTGAGCATGTCACAGATATCAGCATGCTGGTTTTGGTAACATCCCTCTTGGGGGAGCTGAGGCACAGAGAGTGTTCAGGTGGAACTGAGCTCAAATAACTAACCCTCTAAGGGCTATAATCTAAGCTCTTCACCTAGCCCTCATTTTGTGTCTGGAGTAGCATGGGTACATCCAGCGGGTGATTGTTGCTGCCGGCCTTGGGCATTTACAGTGGGATAAGTAACTTTCTAGAGGTGTTTTTCTCTATCCACAAATTACTGACAGCTGCAGAGCAGTCTCAGAGCTGGTTTGTGATCTCTGGTGAGTTGGATCCTGTCGTGCATGCCTCTAGCCTCAATGCCACAGGAGCCCTGCTCCAGGTGGGGAGCCGAGGTCAGGTCTCTGGAATTCATTTTCACTCCTCAACAGCCTGCCCACAGCTCTGCCTCTGCCTGTTCCTGTGCTTGGCTCCATCCTTTTAACAGTTTAGGTGCCATCTCTCCTCACAAAACTGAGAGATGGTGAAATGCATTACTAATGTGAGGGCATTCACATGGGCATCAGGTGTATTTAGTAATTAGGGACTTGTTTTCTCTCCAGGCTCCTTTCAGTGGAAAATCAACAGTTTAAATACTAAATGTAGTATCTTTGAAATGTTCGTGTTTATTCCTCCTGGTTTAGAAACCCTTTGGACCTCCTTACATAGTTCCACATTCATACCCTGGTGTGAACTGATTATACCATGTGAGACAGGGAAGAGGTGAGTGAGAGTCAAGAGTGTATAAGCTGAGTCAGTATAGAAGATCCTTACCCTCTCCTGAGGAAATCAGTGGTTTTCTGGAATAAGGAAGACAAAATCTGATCTTAAATAATAGTAATTTCTTAAAGAAACTGCTACTGTTTTAAAGGCAAGGACACTAGAGAGGTCTGGATTTATGTAGCATTTCTCCTGTATCACTTCACAGGCAGTGAAGGGGGGATGATGCAGGACTTAGCAATAAGCAGGAAACTTCCTCTTTATGACAACAAGAGTTAATTTTTAGTGTTGATGTCGATCTGAAATAAATCAGGTTTACTCCTAGCTGTCTCTGGAGAGGTTCTATTTCCTTTGCTGCCAGCTTCTGAGAAAAGAAGGAAACTACAGCAGTTACCTTTGAAAGGTACTCACTGTCACACTCAGGCAAAACACTGTGGCTTAGTCTGACACAGTGGAGTAGTGCCATTTGCACCAACGTGGTGTTGAGAGAGCAGAGTCTGACATATTAGGTTTGTTCTATTCATCTCACTCCCATATTTTCTGTAAACACGGAGGTCCGTTCAAAGGAGAAGAGATTATTGGAAAATATATCTCCCTTTTCAACAGTCCCTTCTGCCTGACGTCTTTGGTCCCAGTCGGGCACAGGAGTCCACTAGAGCTGAGGGAATTAATTCCAACAAAAATCCCAGAGTAAATATTCTGAAAGATTTACTTAGAACGGGTTGTTGGGACAGCCAGCGTGCTCAGTGGGATATTCAGGGAACGCAAACACAGGCATTTATTATTGTTGTTATTATTCACTAACATCCTGCAATTCTTAAATGTACTGCTAGTGCTGCCATGCAGGGGTACACCGAGACTGCAGGAAGGCCACAGCACCGTGTTCCTGGAGGGGCTTGGGGCCAAGCTGAAAGCCCTGTAGGATCATAGCACTTCTGGTTTCCTTTGCAGAGAGGTATTTTATGGAGGTAGTAAGTACATTTATTTCCTCTCGGTGCAAAAAGCTACATATCCGTCTTGTTTTTGAGAAGCGCTCAGTTTCTTGGTAAGTTAACTATTCTTTTAGTGAAGATTCATGTTGATTTAAAGAAAATACACAATAGTTCCTTTAAGGTAATAGTGCATCTGCTGTGCATAGTTCAGTACAGATGGGTGTCAGCCACAGGAATCACATGGAATTGAAATTCTGTCAGAACTCTGTACCTGCAGTTGCCTGATTCTATCTTGGTGTTTCCTTTGGATAGTTTGTGATTTATGCTTGTTTAGTGTAGTGCATATTAATACTGCACAAACTCATTATAGTGGTGCTGCAGCCATAGATGCCAAAGGAGTTGATACTCAGGTAGTTTTTGCTCACTGTGTCTGGCAAATTGCATTTTATGGGGAGATTGTGAGGCACTTTGGTGAAGGAAAATGCAGACAAGAGCTACCTGATCTTTATGTCCCTTTCGGAGATCAGGAACATGAAAGTTACCGCATTTCCTATCGTAGCTGTTCCAGTGGCAGTTTCAGTGGAGAAGGAGTCAGTTATATGATGGCAGGGCACTGTGCTCCTTCTCTGGGTGCTTTGTACTGACAGCGTTAGTTGAATGTTCCAGCAGTATGGCTGTAGCTACAGGGGACAGAAGTCTGCAGAAAGCAGGCAGGAAGATCATGTAGCTCCTCGCATTTCAGCTTAGAAGTCAAGGAATGAAGGAAAAGCAGGAGTATTTACTTTCTGGGGAAAGCTTTGAAGTTTCTCTAGTGTGGTCTCAGGTCTAAGTCCTTGCACTTTGTTGCCTGGGAGAGGCACCACTGAATGAGGCTTCACAAAACACTGTCTGCCTTCTCACTCCCATGTGAAGAAAAAAGTTATTTGGATGTGAATTAATAGCACAGAGCCGCAGCCCATAGAAAGAAGACTGGAAAGAGGGAAACCTTCCGTGGAGTTTCCAGCTCCCTGGGAAGTATCACATCCTCCTTCCTCCAAGAATTACAGAGATTTATGAAGCTGCAAGGCTCAGATACAGCTTCAGCATTTCCATCACACCCACACTGGCTTCATATTAGCACATCCTGTGGACCTGTGCTGCTGGAAGGAGAAACCCACGCAGGGTCTGGCCTATAACGGTGGCCTCTGTTATGAAGTCCAGTCTAAGACTGCTGCAGCTTTTAAGTAAAAATTAGCATCCTAAGCTAAATTGAAGTCTTTCATTGGATCCGAAACTCTTCAGTTGCAATTTCGGCTCTTTGGCTTTTTCCAGTTTTTAGTTTTCGCTGTCTAGGGATACTCGAGAAATATGGAGTTTTAGACGCTCTGTGCTTCTGAGAGATAAGCTGAATTCTCGGCAGTGTTTCCATGAGCACAGGAGCCCAGCTTGTGCTCGAGTGTCCTACATTCACATCCATTAGATGATTCATTCAGGTATTTATAACGAGTACTGTCCTGTGTGCACAGAGATAATACTAATACAGAAAGCACTCTGTGTAACCCATGATGCCTTTAGCTCTAAATCTTTGGCTAATTCCTGCTGAAAACTGTCTATACTGTTTATTACCCACGGATACTGTCCCTGTAATTTTATTCCATACACTGTATATCACGCAAGCATCTGCCAACCCTGCAATTAAATATCAAGCAATTTTTTTCAGAGAAGTCTAATCCATATGTCCAGGGAGACTATCCTGCTTGGCTAAAGTGAACTGTGCTACACCAAAAGCCAGTTTCCAGTTCTCAGAGCAATATCTGGTGTGCCCTTGCAGCAGTCCTGGCGTGGCCTTAGGTCTGGTGGTGTTGCCTGGCTGAATATGAGGATACGTCTGTGGATAAAATTATTCCAAAGAGAAACCAGGGAAGAAGTTATCTTTGTGATTAATTTGTCCTGGCTTCTACATTTGAAAGGTAGCCTTTTTCAAATCACAAGGTAACAAAGCAGATGGTTGGTAGTGATTTTCAGACGTGCTTCACGTCAGGGTGGTGTGTGGCATCTTTCCTTCCCCAGCTGATCACATACCGTAGGGACCGTTCACCCAGGGGGATCACTACCAGAATTAAGT
Source organism: Pseudotriccus pelzelni (assembly GCA_035584735.1). Taxonomy (NCBI): domain Eukaryota; kingdom Metazoa; phylum Chordata; class Aves; order Passeriformes; family Tyrannidae; genus Pseudotriccus; species Pseudotriccus pelzelni. The sequence continues at coordinate 2,198,333 of JAWMRA010000002.1, read as the reverse complement.
GACTTTTATTAGACTTTCTGTGAAAGGGCTGAATTTCTTAGGCACCTGCCTGTAGTGCTCCAGTGGTAGATCAGATCTGAGGTCTAATATGATCTCCTTCACATACTGAAATACAGCAGGCTGTAAGCAGTCTTCAGTTACGGGTGGAAGGAGGGATTTCAGAGAGCACTCAGGGAGCTACTTCCCAGAGTGACAGCACAGCTGGGCTAGTGTGAGAGGTACTGCCAGCTGCAGGTGAGGAGAGCCAGCAGTTGCTTGTAGCATCCTTTCTCTTGGCAAAGCAGGCAACAGGAGGGAGTCCTGATTTGACCACCTTTCGCCTTTGTCCGGGGGTTTGAGTAGCACCTGCTCCCCATTTCTTTTTCTGTAAGAAAAGGCAGTTAAATGTCCCTGCACAAGCTCTTAAGTTAAGTTATTTCTCCAGGGGTGTCCTGGCCACATGGGACTGATGGCAGTGAAAGTGCCTTCGTCCTAAAGTCAATACAAAATTTGTGTGAAGAGATATCAAGGCTAGATGGGGCCATTGAAAGCACTTTGTCCAACCTTCTGGCATAGCATAGCCCGGAGCCTCTTGTCTCCTAATTTCTGAATCAAGTGTAAAAATTCTGTTTGAGGTGGAGTCTGTCTTTTAGAAAGATTGTCTTAATTGTATCAGGTAGGATAGAAAATACATCAGTATAGAAAAGTCTCACTGGGCATTAAATGCTGACCTTTCAGCAGGGTTTAGACCCTGTTTCTGTCTGCTCTGCACCTTTTTTTCTGCTAGATTTAGAGAGCTGCCAGTTATCAAAAAGCTCTTCTGCTTAAAGGGCTGCATAAAATGGTACCATTTGTATATGTTTGCTGTTAGAAGATGACAGCAATTATCTTTTCATGTGGTTTGTTCATGGTGTTTGCCATCCTTCAGCTTCTGCAATATCTTCCAAATCTCTTCTTAAATTTGATGCTTGTTACAGCAAGCATTTGTGGACTTTTTAATTTATTTCTATCCCATTTCATTAATTCCTTCTCCTTAACAGGTGATAAAAAACTTTCTGAAAATCTTAGTAGTAATTTTTTTGCCTTTCTACTAGACTCTGTCTAGACTTCCTTATGCAAGCGTGGTAATGAAATCTCCAATGCCACAACAGATGATCTTGTAAATTAACTACACATTGCTTCAAAACGTTTTATAATGTCTCAGTTTATTACACTGACACTAACTAAAACTATGAAGCCATTCTGTGTGACTTCTGTTGAGTAGTACATTTTGTATTTCTCTAGTAGAGTCTAAGCAACTGGCTGCATTTACTGCCTTCAGAGTTTTAGGGTAATTCCGGAAGTCCTACCAAACTGTCTTTCAAAATCTCTAATTCCCATTTTCCGCTTTCCTAAGTTTTAATGACACCCTAGCGGTAGGAGGCTCCTCTCCATTCTGCTCTGCCTTTTACATTAAGCAGCTCCCAGTAGGTGTTAGTGTTTTGTTAGTGTCTGGTAGACCACCACAAGTATTTTACCTACTGTATTTCTTTTCTTCTGGGAAATTCCTTTGTGTCTGTTTCTATCCTATTTTGGAAGTGTGGATAGCACCAGACCATCTTTGTCCATGAAAAGCAGGAGGTAAACCCAGACTAATACTAGTCAGCCTAATTTCGTTGCTCAAGGTTAGGAAATAGTGAGAGTAAACATACAAAAATACACTGTAAAATACATTACATGAAAAAATACTTCAGTCTTAATAATTTACCTGAAAAAGGAAAGCTTCTCACAAAATATGTATATTTAGAACAGGACTTTTTAAATACCTTTTTAAAATGCGCTAAGTTTGCCAGAGGAGGGGGTAAGAAAATTCAGATGGAGAACTCGAGCAGAATAGAGGATGCCCAGCTTTTCAGAGAGAATTCTTTGAAAGTACTTTATGGCAATTGGTTTCTTGCTTTGCAGCCAGGCCAGCTGAAATCAGTGGTACCTCTCAAGGAGGAACTGGTTATCAGGACCAACTTGTTGAATTGCCTCATGGTTTTGCAGGTCAAGTGCCTTAGAACAGGACTTTTTTAATGTGTTAGCGATTTTCTCTTGCATTCAGGCATATAGATTTAGAGTCAGACTTCCCTAAACTATTGGATGGCATTTTGGTTTCTACAAATTTAACGTATATTTAGTAACAAATCACCCCCTCACGGTACTTTCTGCAAGTCACCGTTCAGTGGAACTAGTGGAAGAGGCTGTAGCTGTGTATTGCTTCAGATCTTCATGTGTGAGATGTAAATTCATTGAGCTTTAATATAAACTGGTTTAAAATCAGGCAGCATCTGCTTAATCCATGAATAGCTGCTGGCTGAGTTAACAGTCGAGAGAGCTCGCAGCTGATCTATTTTCTTTTCTCTCCTGAAAGGAAAAAGTCAATAGATATAAAAAGAGTAAGTAATAAATATTTCTACACTGCACTGATGAGGCATTCTTGGAAAACAGCAAGCTAAACAACTCTACATAATTCAGTAGATGGAAAAGTGGACTGAGAGTCAGGAAATAATTATGAGAGCTGGGAGGAAAATTTTCCTTCTATGACAAGATGCGAAGCAGAAATTTTTAGTGGAAAGCATCCATTTGTGAGGATTCATATTTGTGGTTTTCTTAAAATATTAAAAGTATACAAGGGGCTGTGATTTGGAAGTGCACCTGGAGGGGCTTCAGGAAGTTGTCATTTAAACATCTGTCTGCCTGTGATGGTTGGGAGCGCCGTCCTCAATGTCCCACAGCAATGGGACTCCTGGGGTAATGCTGTGGGTGTGGAGAAGGACTCCAGAGCAACCTGTGCCAAATGCTGTACTTTCTAAACACACATGCAATGGAGTTGAATGGCGGCACAGCCTAAAAAATGGCCTTTGTTAGCCAAACTAGAGTCTGAATTTCTTGTTAAATGCTGTGAAAGGGGAGGGAAAAGTAATTCTCAAAGCTATAAAAAGGCTCTCCAAAAGATGCAGTGGGGAGAAGTGGGAGAAGGCACAGATGAAGTTTAGATTTAAAATGTTAAAAAATTATTATTTTATCCAAATCAGCTGGATGGTTAGTTCTTTTAGAGTATTATTGCCACCAGAACCTCAACTCTGCTCTAAATCAACCCAGCATTTCATCAAGAAGCCTATTCTTTGCTATAAGAGACCAAGAGTGCACAATTATGGGTTTCTTTTCCCCCTTGCATAATAAAATGGGGAGATTATCATCAAGTTTCTATTCAGATTTTAGGAAGGCTTTTTTATTTTATTTTTAAAACCCATCTTTGTCTGTAAGAGCTCCCTGTTCAGGCCAGCATGCTGTAATGATTACTGCTGTAAAGGCTTCAGTGGAGATGTGCTCTATTTCATTCTCAATGAGGGTTGATGGCGTTTTGAGAGGCTCAGAATATCCTTTGATTACTGTATAAAACAGACTGAGGGAGATGGCAGTGCAGCGTGCACGCAGGAGGGGGCCGTTGCTCCCAGGATCGCTCATCAACTTTCTTTTGTGCCTTTTTTTTTTTTTTTTCTTTTCTTTTTTTGTCTTCCATGTCACAATCACAAATCATGGCAGTGTTGTGGTTTCGGTCCCATGCGCCATCCTCTCCCTGTTTTGGGATTTGCAGGTTGAGGTTTGTACAGAAAAGGAGCTGCTGCTGCTCCTGTGTTTTGGACAGGTGCTGCAGGGTATGGGCAGGAGCAGTGCCTTGACCCCTCTCTCCCACGGGGAATTGATAGAATAGCTAGGAAATGTTGTCCCTTCCAAACTGTGGGGAACTGGCCCGCTGTTAGAAGCTGCTATTCACTGTAAAGCGTCTTGGGGACTGTATTAAAAAAGGAGTGACAGAAAGCTTGTCATGGGTGACGGAAAGGATATGGGAGTCATGGAAATTGGAAGGGAAAGATAGACACGTGCATGCTGTCTCCCTCCTTGCTTTCCTATTTGACACTCATGGTGCATTAACACAAAATAATCGGGAAAAGGAATCTTTGCATCTTCATGCTTGTATCATGCTTAGATCAAATTGCATATTGTGCCAGCTGAAATCTGTTTGCCTGCCCTTCTGATGGTCAGAAGGATTAAGGTTTCTGAGGTCTGGAGAACAGGGGGTTTCCAGGGAGAGCTTTTGATGCCGTATAGCAGGAGAATCTTTTATGCCCATCCCAGGTATAGGAGATGAGCCTATGGAAAAGCATTTCACCTTGTTTCCCTGTCAGTGTGCCTGGATACTGGGGCTTGTGCCCAAACTGTGCATCTCTTAAGAGGTTATTTTCATTGGTGGTCTTGTCATCTTTTACTCCTTTACTTGGTGAAGTGTTAGACTCTACGCGGTTTCTGTCTGGTATTTCCCAGTAACAGCACAGGAAATGCTCTGTGCAGTACATAGGTTTGTTCTTTGTCATACCACTGTGCCTGGTTTGTTAGGCATGTTTTAATTAAAAATTAAATTACTAAATTACTGCTAGAAGGCTGTATTCAGATTTGGATCTTCCTCTGCATATGGACTGCTCTAAGAAAGATTATTAGAGAGACTCTCTCTCTCTTATAGGAGACAAAATTGTGCACGAGAAAGTTGGAATGACTGATCTGAAGCTATGAGGTCAGTCGGTACTAGCCTGAACCCAGGTGGCCAGTGAAACACTCACAGTGATTTTGAACAAGTTCAGGGATGTCTTAAACCCAGCACACCTCCAGGATGTGATCCAACCAACACAGGCAGCCTGTGGGAACTCAGTTAGAGCTCAGGCTGTCTTGGAATCTTACCTGTCCTCTGGCAAACAGCAACCAGAAACACTTTGGTACAGAGCAGTCTTATTCATTGTTTTTTTCTATTTATGTTTTCCCTCACTTATCTTAACTGGATGTTTTGTGTCTTGATTGTAGATGAAGCAATTGTTAGAAACTGGAGCAAACACATAACACAGCGTGGTTCTTACACTGGTTTCTATATTTGTGATCAATGTTCAAGGTAAAACATGTAGGCGTATTTTGAGAAAGGTTAATGCTGGAGAAGTGACTGGGACTTCGTCATTCCCAATAAAGATTCATTGATGCCCAGTGGAACTTTACAGGCATTGAACTAAGGGCATGGTAAATTGTTGTGCAGCTACTGCCCACAACCTGTGTGTATTATTCCTGCCTTTTATTTTTGTTGTTCAGTAATAGGCTCTCTATGGAAAAATGTATCTCATGTCCTCTTGCATTAACTCAGGTGTGCCACGTTGCTCTTTGTGTCCCTGAAATCAGTGATGGAAGAGATACAGACCCCCCAGTTTCAGAGGATGTACACCCCCAGCCTGCTCTGGCTGTTCTCTGTGTGCTGAAATGCTGCAGGGCGCCAGCAATGACCTGCACCTGCCGAGCCACGATGGCAGTGACACTGAGGAGAACTTTCCTCCATCATCCTAGGGGAAAGTGCTTAGTGGAGAATTGAGTTTCCTTAAAAATGCTCAGGAGCCCTGGCTGGACAAAAGAGAGAGCATGAGGAATGCCAGACTTGTGTCAGGTAGTGTGAACTGTAGGGATGGACATGCTTGAACCATAAGGGCCCAGGGAGGTGTCTAATCCTTTATATACAGCCCTTTTCTAGAGAAGAGGCTGGGACCAGAAACCCCCAGAGGTCTGCAAAGCTTTCTAGCAATTATTATACAAATAGCATTTAATTTCTGTTTAACATTACGCAGCCATCTCGTGATGTGTGTTTTTTCTCTCCTTTGATTTTCATCTCAGACATGTTTGCTGGGGGCTCTCTGGAGAAAAAGAAATCTGTTAGTTCTGTGGTCAGAGGGAAGCAGGACTGCACCCAGGCAGAAGTGGCTGTTCTTCTGGGGTGGTTGTTCCTGTCTGAATTTCAGTTCATATCAGTAGTAAATACCAGACTGCTCCCTTGGAACGTAGCTGGAGTTTGCTTGGGGCTGGCAGGACAGCTCTGTGTTGTGTGCTTTGCCTGTGGCCCCACCAAAGCACCCCAAACATTGTTCAGCTCCACTCACATAAATGAGCCATCCTCCTTCCTAGAGAACTGCTGGAATTTTGGTGCTTGCAGCAAGATTTGCTCAGCCTGGCATTTTAGGATGCTGTCGTTTGGTGATTTGAGCCTGGATACTGCCTTGGTTTAAAATCAGGTAAAGACTTCCTAGAGAAAGGAGGAAAGTGGGTTATTTCTGGAGACACACAGCCCAGGACTGAATTGCTACAAAGAAGTGTTGCAGAGTTTGATCAAAACAGATAATCACTGTGTTGCCTGAGGCATGGACTATGAGACTGAACAGGACTCATAGGGGGCATCCATGTGAGAAGGTGGGAATGTTTTACTCCTGCTTTATGGTTTGCTCTTTTTCGCGTGCAGGAGCAGAAGGAGAGTGAAAGGGTTTCATGCAGGTAGGAGCAGTATCAGAGTAGGTTCAAATGTGTGTGTGTGTAAGCTGGTGTTGCCTTTCCTTTACTGAAAAAAAATAATCTTTCAGTCCTGTGAGCTTAGGAGGCTGTTTAAGAACAAGAAACAGCAATAATTGTGCAACTCTGTCAAATGTGTATGTCGTGGTGGGTGAAAAGGAAAACCAGCTCTGCAGCAGCTGTGGGGCTGTTTGGAGTCCGTGCTAGCCAGCAAAGTATGGGGGGACCAGCTCACGCTGTAAATAAAGTCCTGGTTTTTGTATTTGGTGACAGTCCTGTAGCACCCATAGCCCCTCAGCAGCACCACACCACTGATACCTTCAGCATTTCTTCCACCTGAAATGTGCCGTGGGTGCAGCTTTGAAGGCAGCCGTGGTCAGCTGCGGTGGGATGAGCCGTAGCATGGGCAGCAGGACAACCACAGCTCTGGGTGCCAGGCTCAGGCCTGATGCTACACCCAGATGGAGAGAGACAAGGCAGAGGCATGTTCACACAGCTACGTGAGTGGCAGGACCCAGCATGGCTTTGATTTCATTACAGTTCAACAACACAGCTAGAAAATATTATGTCCCTACTATAAAGGAGGAGGTATTTACCTTTGGGAAATTTGAGAAGCAAGGAATTGGAAAATTAGATTAATAAATAGAAAGCAATAACGCAAGCCAATATTCACAGAAGTGTTGTTTACTGCTTTATCAAGGCTGATTTTACACAAACGTTAGCTGGTACAACAGCTGATGTGTCGCTGGTGTTTCATACCAGAGGGCCTCAGAAAAGGCTTAACGGGACATTTTCTGGGGTTTTATCTTTTCCCTCCATTGTCATGGTTTTGCCTAAAATTCAGTCACATGGTATAAAGAATGAAATCTTTGGCGTTGCTGATGAGGGCTCCTCATGGGCACTTAAAAATCCATGGCTCCTTCTGGAGCATGCTGAGAGTTTCGGTGTCAAAGGATGTGTGCACTCCACAGCCAGTGGATATAACACACACTACACTATCAAAAGGGACTCAGTATTGATTTTTTTTTTTTTTAAAGTATGCAAGTTGAGGCTTTTTAAGTAGGCTTATATGGTGAGGTCTTTAAGCAACCACACTCTGTAGTCTCTGTCCATCTCAACAAGCTAGAGGTGATCATTTAGGTGAGACTTTCAGGATCAAAAATACAAAAACTTAGAGCTTCCCAGGATAGGAACATTAGCTCTTTTTTTCAAGATAGTATTTAGGATGCAAAAACAAGAACACCTTCCCACTCCCCTCCCCCCCCCCCCAAAAAAAAAATCAACAAAGTTAATTGGATTGCACATACAAAAGAAGCTATATAAGTTTTACCTGGAAAAAAACAAATGTATTTTCTTCTTACAGTGTGATTCATGTCCTGACCTGAGGGTAGCTATATTGGAAGATAAATTATGACCTTATGTTGGAATTAGCAGGCAATTTAAGGACATTTAAACAATTTTCAACCCCACTAAGTGACAGCTGTTTCCTTTGCCTCCTTTTTTTATGGAATAGTGGCCTGGGCGTTAACTCATGGGGATAAACAGCAAAGAAGTAAAAATATGTGCAGACAGCAGTGGGTTGGAGAAGGGCTGTGTGTTAGGGTCTCTGTTACGGGGTGCTCCAAGATAGCTTTGTTTAGTACAAAGCTAAAGGGGAGACATGAAAAAACACCATTATTGTGGTCTTAGTTGGCAAGTCACTGAGTGGGAATGGTCTTGTCAGCACAAATAGCAATAAATGCATTAATGCCAGTCCATTCTCTGCTGACATCTTGGGACAGGACTGTGCTAAGAGGGCCTGTTACTACGTTGTTGCGGTTGCAGAGCATGTATTTAAATGGTGGAGTCACAGCCAAGAAGATCGAAAGATAGGACTGTGGGTTTAGCCTTTTGTGCTGAGGGTGGAGCAGAGCCCACGGACACATAATGCGGCCATCCCAGAGCAGTATTTTTAAGCTGTTAATGATCTAAATGGTTACTGGCAGAGGAGCAGAGCACTGTGTGCCGAAATCCAGCCTGCTGGAAAGAGAGCTGCTTTTCAAAGTTACCTTTAAGAGATCACAGTGAGCTGGGAACTGACAGAACTCAAGACAGTTCTCCCCTTGTTCAGCCAGAAACAATGAACTACAAGTGGAAATTCATGGGAGTGCCTTTGTGAAAACAGAGAGATGTAAATGAGACCTGTGTAACATAACATGGTGTAGTGCTGGATAGAAAAGGGGCTGTTACAGTTGCTGGTTTAGTGTCTGAAGAGCAGCCAGCAGCCAACTCCCATCCCCTGCACAAACACAGCATTGCTACAGCGCTTTTTACTTGTGCAGTCTAGGGGGGTGCAGCCACCTTGGAAGACAAAAGAAGGAAACCCTTCTTCAGTCTCCCAGCCTGCAGGTGCAAGGGAAGGAAACTGGCAGCTTTTCAGTGAGGGTAGAGGATTCTCAACAGAGCCTTGGATTCCTCACTGTTAAGAGAGTTGACTCTCTCTCTACTCACTACTTTGTATTCCTTCTCTGGTTCCTACCTGTAATCATCCATTTGCCTAAAACTTTACCACCCTCCATGGACCATAGTTTAATACTTACCTGTCCATCTTTTTGGAGTAGATGGAAAGCTGGCCTGAGTTCAAGTAAATATGAGATCAGAGGGTAATTCAAAGGCAGGTTAAGTCTCCTGCAGTGCAGTGTCTTACAGCCATCCATAGATGGTTCACAGTAGCATCTGGCAGGCTCAGGGGATGTTTTTTATCCATTTGTCTAACACATTCTGCATTGTAACCTGTCATTGCCCATGTGTCATTACAAGTGGACTGTAAATCCGTAGGGGGTTCAGAAGGAACTTGACCTCTGCAATCAGAGCATCTCCGGTTTTCAAGGTCTTCCCTGATTAAAGGCATCTTCCCAATTGTCCCAAGCAAGCCTTTTACACAAGACTGCCAAGTTAGAGGTTTGCTGCACAGTCTGTATCCAGCTGTGTATTGATGTCTGTTCCCTGTAAAAAAGTAAAGTGTGTAAAGTGTGTTCTGTTCCCTCTTCTGTTACAGCCTTCGTTCTCATAGTGTGAGCCTAAGTGTGATCAGTAGCTCTCCCTAAGATTAGTGAGGCACACAGCTTGTTGTTGTGGGTGAGACATTTGCCATGACGGAATTCTTTGGATTTTGGATCCAGTTAGGAAATGAGACTGACGTGCATGTTTCTCCCCATTAAGCTCTTGCAGCTCATGTGACTTGTTTCATCCATGTGACCTCTTGTTACATATCCATCATCCATTTTTCTTTCCTATTAGAGTGAAATTGGACACAGCCCTCCTCCTGCCTACACCCCTATGTCAGGAGTAAGTATTTCACATTCAGCCTTCATCCTTTAGGTTTTCCTCCTTCCTTCACTACTTTTTTTCTGTTTCAAACCCCTTTTTCCTGCATAAATGACCTAAAAGCCAACAGGAAATTAAGCGTATATAAGAGCAATCAAATATTCAAGATCTCCACACTCAGCCTGGGTTTGTGTGCAAAAAACTCTATGGACCCACACCCAAAATTCTCCCAACTTTTCTTGAAAAAGTATTTAGGTAATAGGCTTGGTTGAAATCTGTACATTTTTCCTTCTTATCCATAGGTCACGATGTCAAAATTTCTTTTCACACCCTTGCTGACAAGCGAAATGGTAGCTTGAGTCGAAGCATTGAGCTGTGGTGCCAGTACAAACACAGTTCACCAGCCTGAAATGCACTTCCTGATGGAATTACAGAGGATGTGGGTGACCCTGTGATTCACAGCACAGTACACTCTAAAAGAATGCTGCTCAGGAATTAGCAGAGATGATAATGACCTCTATCTTCAGTCGGGAGATTTCCCTAACATGAGGTTTAAGGGTTTCTCAGAAATCAGGGGATGTTGCCAGAACACTAGAAGAGGAGATACCACATTTTCCTGCTGCAGCTGGGTATGTCCAGCCTCCATGTGCTTGGTAGGAGACAGGTTTGCTGCCCCATTTCCAGCACTAAGCACCACTGGGCAGGCGGATGCTTTGCCAGTCCCGTGGTGCTGGTGATCCCGCAGCACTGGGAGCACAGCAGCCTGCAGGATGGACAGGGCTTCACCTGCTGGGTGAAACGCACTGTTGAGGAAGTGTGCCAGGAAAGGCACAGGAGCACAGCGATGCCTTGCCGTTGAACCCTGTCCCCTCCTTTCCCACGCCGTCTCCTCTTTCCCAACAGAACCAGTTTGTGTACCGGGATGGTGGCGGCTACACTGCGGACGTGCCGATGCCGTACAGAGCTCCAGGCTGCATAATACCAGAAGCTCCAGTTGCTCAGGGGGCCACGGCAGAGATCTTTGAAGACACCTGCTGTAATGGCACACTGCGAAAACAAGTGGCAACCCTGGCAAAGGAGGAAAGCAGCACCCAGAGGTACAGTGCTGACCCCACAGTCTTCATGCCCGAGCGGGTCGTCCGGGGAGAGCTGGATGAGGACGGGTACATGACACCGATGCGAGACAAACCTAAAACAGGTAAAAAACAGTCTTTCTGGAGAAGCTCCTGGTCTAGTCTGACTGCATTCTCTCTCTTTGTACATCAGCAGCTTTTCATCAAAAATGTCTCTTTAGTTACCCAGCAAGGTTGAAGCATTTTAAGTGAATATGTCTTCACATGGGGATTTATTCTTCTTTTCTTAAGTTTCTGCTTTAAAAGCTCAAATGTGCCAATGTGTCAAGTTTGGTAATTCCCCCTCTTACTTTTTTTTTTTTTGTTTTTGAGAAAAAACAAGAAGAATGAAAAAACCCCAAACAAATCCCCTTCTTATCCAAACTCAAATCCTCAGTCATTTCCAAGAAAAGGATCTGTCTTTGGCCTACATAGTCTTGTCAAGCTTTTCCACAGAAGCAAGCAAGCATTTTCCATGTCCAAGCATATGCCTTAAAACTTTTCTGCAATTCAGCTACAATTTTTTTGTCATGTGAATCCACAGCAAGTGATTTGAAGCAACTGTAACCTGCTCCAAGTCCTGTTTTGCAGCTGATGTAAGGCTCTCTTTTACCCTGTCCAAGGCTCATTTGGATCATTTTTTTTAATAATGCTTTGAGGCCCTTTGTCCTTCAGGGATGGAAGGTTTTTAATCAGGAAAATTGTTCTGTTAGAAATGAAGCTGTCTTAGAAGTTAGCCCTTGGGGATGGGTTTTGTGCAGAGAGGCTTAACTAAGATTTCTGTAGAGTTCTCTGGGTGGAAAGACTGCAGAGCAGAGGGTTTGCTGATAGGTTCGAGGTTGCACAGAGAGAGTCAGCAGCAAAGGCAGAAGTTGGTCAGTATGTTTGGATCCGTAGATCATACAGTGAGAAGTCCAGGACAGCACACGGGCTGTGGCTCAGTGAGAGCTGTAGTTTAGTTGGCCAGTATGTTTGATGAGTCAGTTTGTCTTCTGAGGTCTCTGTTTTAACCCATATTGTCTGTTTGGTTTGTAAACACTTTACTTTTTGCCAGTGTGTGGATTACTCCTTCTCTTGGCTAATTTCTTTTTGATCTTTCCTTAGATTACCTGAACCCAGTGGAAGAGAACCCATTTGTTTCCAGACGAAAGAATGGAGATCTCCAAGCTGTGGACAACCCAGAGTATCACAACGCTCCCAACGGGCAGCCCAAAGCAGAGGATGAGTATGTGAACGAGCCGTTGTACCTCAACACTTTTGCGAACACCTTGGAAAACGCCGAGTACCTGAAGAACAATTTGCCGGAGAAAGCCAAGAAGGCCTTTGACAACCCAGACTACTGGAACCACAGCCTGCCCCCTCGAAGCACCCTCCAGCACCCGGACTACCTGCAGGAGTACAGCACAAAATACTTTTACAAACAGAACGGACGGATCCGGCCCATTGTGGCAGAGAATCCTGAATACCTCTCCGAGTTCTCCCTGAAGCCTGGCACTGTGCTGCCCCCACCGCCCTACAGACACCGAAATACGGTGGTGTAAAGGCTGCGGTCTCACAGAAGTGGAAAGGCAACCCCTTTTAGCTGCCTCACTCTTTCTCTCTCACTCTCCTTTTCTCTCTCTCCCTGTCCTCCCTTCCTCCCTCCTTCCCTTCCTCCCTCCTTCCCTCTCTTTCTCCCACAAGCTTCTTCTTCTTGCCAGTTCACTCATTTTTGATATTTCTAAGTGAAAGGATGTCTTGGAGTTGATGGCAGTTTGGGTTGGGAACCTGGAAAGAAGGAAGGAAAGAGACTGAAAGAAGGCACGTACAACCTGGCCTTTCTCACTCTTCACAAATCCAGCGGATCGGATACTCGGAGAAGCCAGTGGGCACCAGGAAAGGCCAGTGGCAGTGTCGCCTGCTGTTGAGTTCATTCTCACTGGTTCAACTAGACACTGTAGGGAAAGCCACAGAGCAGCTGATTCTTTCAGCAGGAACTGATGAGAGTCTCTGCAGCATTCCTGGAAATCTCAATGCAGTTTCGATCAGGGTGACAAAATGGACAATTTTTATATCCTGTGTGATAGCATAGTAATTGAGATTGAAAATCCAATTCCTTTCTCTAACACTTTCTATCCCAGCAACTGAAAATGGCTAACGTGGCTTTTCATAAACATTCAGATCTTCATTGTGGCTTTCCAAGAAATGATGATGTGACTCCCACATATGGCTAAACCCTTCTTCTGAGCCACACCATGATTTTGTGCCAATTCCCAACCACGGAGACTCCCACTCAGAACTGGTACATGACACAACCATGTTTGTATATTTGCCAACAGGGCAAACATTTTAAACACAAAGCCCCTTTCAGAAGAGAGTAACAAAACCACACCTCCAGCGTGTTCTTTTCGAAGCTGAAAATCAGGCCAAGAAACCACGATTTGTGTGCCAAAAGCTTTGCTTTCCTGTTTTACACCGGCTGACTTCAAACACCTCAAAAGACCTACACTAATTCTTCCCTCTTTTTCTTCTTCATGATCACAAAGGGAGTTGGGGATGCTGTCAGGCAACAATGAGGATAAGACAGAGAACTGGAGAGTCTGATGGGGTCCTGGAGTCTGCTGGTGTTCTGTGGAGTGGTGGTGGGAAGAGTCCTTTAAACTGGAAGACAGATACTGGACTGGAGAAAATGCACATAGCAGTTCACTGGAATGTTAGTTTGCACTTAAGCTCTGATTTTATTTGAACTGTTTTCTGGATTTTGAATGAAGCAATATGGAAGTGACCAGCAAAATACAAAATAATAATTTTAAATTAAAAAAAAATAATAATTATTATATGTAAAGGATGACTGTGGAAATGCCAAAATGAAGCAGATCAAGTCTTTGGAACAATGTCTGCCAGCTCAGAGAGGCCGATGCATTGACTGCTTCAGAGAATACAGTGACAGCAGCCGGCTCTTGCTGCTGCTGTGTGAAGGACAGCAGAGCAAGGCCTGGAATGGGCCAGGGGAGGCAAATGTCCTGCCCTGGCTTGCAGCACAGAACAGTACCTTTTTTTCTAAAAGGAGGGTTACTCTGGCACAGAAGATGGTGCATATGAGGTTTGAGAAGTCAAAACGTGCATGACTCGGAGAGCTTTCTGTCAAAAATGTAAATAAGTATGAGTCAGTCTCCTTGCACTTAGTTCTGCTTTCATCAACCTCATTTTTTAGGTAGACACCCCCACCCCATCCCCTGGCCTGCTCCTCTTTGAAATCTCTTTCAGCCAGAGTTCTGGACGTTTTTAGCAACCTGAAGCAGATGGAGCTGGGAAGGAAGGTGTAAGGGCCGGACACACCGCTGGCTTGCTCCTGACTCACCAAGACCTGTGTGTGTAAGAGCATTTGCATTCCTACTTCCCATCAAAAATCTTAAGGAACTGTTAAGTACCTTTGATCTATCCACCAAGGTTTTTAAAGGGGAAGAAGCAATACCTGATGGATGGCAGGCTTGGGTGACACAACAGTATTTCAGTTTATGCACTTCAGTTCTGTTAGAGTCAAAGATCTTTGGGGTGACCTAACCTGGCAACAAAACCAGCATCAACCGGTGGTCTGGATATAGCATCACCCTCCTCTGAATTCCTTCCATCCCAACAGCTTGCCACCTTTAATCTGAGGAAAGCAGAGGAAGGAGTAAGAAACAAGCAATAGTTACCCAAAGCTTGGTGGCTCAGGGTCCGCTTGACAAAGGTATGAAGTGATTTCAAACCTGGGTTGGTTGTTACTTTTGTAGACAGAAAACAAACTGTGTGTGATCACAAGTCTGGTTCAGCCAATAACCTGTTTCTGCATCAGGTGTGTCCAAGTAAGCTTGAACCACCCGGGGGAGGATGTTAAACCTGTAAACTGAGTATGTAGCTGCAGGGTCTGAAAACAGCAAGAACAGGTACAGATCTTCAGGCTGTTCAAAGGAGACGTTGGGTCAAGTGGTGCCAAGGTGGCAGAACAAAACAGCCAACAGACAACTGACGGGGGGATAGATGGTTACCATCCTGCATCTGAGAGGCTGTGCCAGAGAAAGGGGTTGATTTGTCCCTGAGTTAAGTCTTTTTACCGAGTAACTCCTAATGGAGAAAAAAAATGAAATAAAATCCCAGCACAGGTCACGTGCTTGAATTCAGAGGTGTTCTCAAAGGCTGCTGGGGCAGAGGCACACACACCTCTGGAGCTGGGCAGGATGATGCTGGGATGTAGCTGCTAACACAAGGTGAGGCCTGTTTGTTCCTCTGGTAGCGAAGTAGTGCCAGTGTTGGAAACAAGCCCGCCGAGTAATCCAAATGTAAATAATGGTGGGGTTTAACAATTTAACATTTTATTTCTTACAAAACTTGAATTATTTATTCATTTTATTTGCTGACTGTGGGTGTACTATAATAAATCAAGTAGTGTGGAAATGCAGAGGTTCCTGGAAGCGAGGCAGCAGGAAGGCTGGAACGGGACCTGCCTTTAGGTAAGGCTGACTGGCAGCCAGGCTGAGCAGTGCCAAGCCGTGCTAGCTGGGTCTGGAATAGCTGAGGGATAATGAGCACAGTGATTCGTGATGAGGGAAGGCTCCACACACTGTAGCTTCACAATTTTTTCTTTTTTTTTTTTCTTCGTTTTCTGAGCTGCTGGTTTGAGTGCAGTTGCCAAAACTGGCTCTAAGATTTCCTGCTATGCCAGTAGCTGACCCGTGTCCAGCAGATGGGCCGCCTGGTTCTGAGGCATCTGGCAAAACGGCTCCTTCTCCCTGGTAAGAGCAGCAGTTGTCTGAACACAGCCCACAGATCTGCCCCTCTCCTCTGGAAGAGTAGTTCTGAGCTATGCCGGCAGCTTTTGTCTCTTTGACAAGGAAAGTTTAACCACGGTTAAAGGTAATAAGGGAAAACTGCGAGCAGCAGAACCATTTGGCTGCTTTCATCTGATCAGCAGAAACATCTGGCTGGCCCTAACTCATGTCTTTGCCTCAGTGGGTATCACTGCTTGGGCTTGAGGAGAGGAATTAGGCAGATGCACATGGCAAGATCATGGCAAACATTCAACTGTATTACGGTGTGAAAGATGAGGGCCAGGCTCTTTAATGAAAAATGACAGGTTTGGGAGAAAAGCAGGTATTTCTACACACAAGCTGCATTTTGTCAGCACAAAGCAGCAGGTGAGTCCATCAACAGAAGTATTTCTGGGTAATTCACTCTCTAGTTCTACAGAGAACATGGAACACTTGGTTTCTATGGATTTTTTTAATGCAGTGTCCTATTTGTGAATGTTCTCCTTCCCCTTATCATGGCCTGAATGACAGAAGAGCAGCGACCAACTTCTGAAGAGCAAGTTTTTACCCGACTGTGTATCAGCTGTTGTCCAAGGCACAAAGAAACACACTAAAGGAAGGAGAACAACAGCTTATTTTTTTCCTAATCTCTTTCAGTGATACTTGTCTTAGCTGTTATTATTTACCTGAGGGTTATTGCAAACAGACATGGATGCTGGAGTTGATTGACTTGCTGTAACACAGTGGACTGAAAACAACTTTTAAGTTGCCATCTTCAGCTGTTTTCAAATTTTTCTTTTTCTGCAGCATAGCTGGGAGGGATTCTTACATGGCCATTCTCTCAGATGTAGCAGAGTATTTATAACTTGCTTTCAAACAGGTTGCCTCTCACAGGTAGTAAGAGGTGGAAATAAATCGGAGCTAATATCCGCAGGAGGTGCCGTGTGGGTCTGTTTCAGGTACCTTGAGCTCAGCCTCAAAATCCTTTTCTGGGTACAAAGATAGGATGTGTTAACCCTGGTTGTATACTTATTTGGTAGAAAATGTGTTTCTTGACTGCAAGACTTGTCTGGAATGATCTGATACCAGTTTCCACTAAAGATTTGTGAGGGAGAGCACTTCCTTCACCCTCAGCCATGACCAATGCCAGCCCAGAAGCAAAGAAAATGACAGCTCTGGAAGAGCAGCTCAGCCGTGGATCCACTCTTTCCACAGCTTTAGGTAAAGCTGGGCAGGACGGGAGAGAAGTACAAGCTGTGAGGTGAGTCAGCCTAGAAATAGAGCTTGGGTTTGGGGATGGATCTATATGGGAACCTCAGATATTAAAGGAAAAATCTTTTTTGTTTGATGGGGTGTCTGTGTAGGTGTTGTGCATCATGGTGGCAGCTAAAGGAATGAAAGGATTGTTTGAACTCCTTTATTCCATCTGGGAGATCAGGAGACCGGCACAAGTCAGAATTAGGCTGTTGGTTGTGTAATTCCGCAGAATAACTGAAGGCATCCCAGTAAGCTGTGCTTCCCGGGCAGCCCTGTGCACTCTGGGCAAGTGTGCCCTTCTGGAAGGGGCAGCAGCCACTGCAGCACCCACAGGCATTCGGACTCAGACACTCACACCCTTTTTGGGGGAGGGAATGGGAGTACCAGAAGTGCCCGGGGCCTGGCCACTGGGCAGCACCCACTTACTGGGATGGGTGTTTCCCTCATCTTGCTCAGCGAGTGTCTCAGGGCTTCCAGCCTGATTTCTGAAGGGCATTTCAGAACTGTGGAGCTCAGGTTGGTGCTTACCTGCCTGGAAGGCTGTTTAATTTGAGGGTGATGGATGGAACAGAGGATTTAACATAAATGAGAGCCGGGCTTCTGGCTATCACTCACCCCTTTGGCTCTTAGGGAGCACCTCAGAGGGGACGGTATCACCTCGAGGCTTGTTCAAAAGGTGGTGATACACGATGACTCTGCTCATTTCTAGCTCTGTCACTTGCAGTATTCTCACTGCTGTGAATCTTAGACCTCTGCTGCTGACAAAACAGCTCAAGTGTGGTTATATAAAATCTTGGATTTAGGTTCAGATTGTATTTTAGAAAAGCAAGGCTGCGCGGGCCGGGGTGGTTGGTGTAATGCTCATGCTCCATCACGTGCAGGGAGCTGTAGCTGTCTCACAGTGCAGTACCACTGTGTGTGCAAGGTTCCCTCTCATTTTCTGCCTGTTGCCAAGTGTTTGTTCCGCAGGTACAAAAGGTTATCGGCATTACAAGTGGGGCTTTCAAATTGGGAACAAGTAACAGCTTTGTGGCTAGAAGCACCCCTATAAAATGTCAAAAAATCATGTCTCCACCTTTGTTTTAAGTTTGTTTTAGCACATTTTACCACTGTGTGGATTAGTAGGTTGTTCTGATGGTGGATTTATTGCTCTTGAGGAAATCATGGACAGGTGAGGCTGTTACCAGTGGTGCTTGCAGTGATGCCTGGGATCTGCCTGTAGGTTTGGACAATGTATGACATCTTTTGGGAAACTCTGTGAGCGTTCAGGTCTGACTGATGGTGGGGGGACTTGCTTGAACTGTAGGTAATCCCACCTCCTAAGCAGAGCCAGAGGGATGCCTTCCACACAGGGTATCCTCCAGCTGGGGTCTGTGCCAGCAGACCAGGAAAAGGTGTGAGGGGAAAACCCAAGGACATGACCCCGATAGAAAAGAGGATTCAAAGCTGCTCTTTTGGTTTTTTTCCTTTTTCTATTATTTAATTTTAGGAGCGAGCTTTGTGGGCCTTGGTAGAGAGGGGTTTTAAGGGGAGCTTTGTAAGGCGTTAGGCAGTGTGAGTAATGATGTCCCAGTTCTTCTCCCCTCTTCAATAAAAAAAGCCATGAAATTGTGTTCCAGCTGTGTTGTGGATGACCCCACCAGGGCAAAGGCGCACCCCCACCCAGCACCCTCCGGCTGGTGGCTCAGGTTTGACCAGAGCCATGGGTACATGGAGCCATTGGCTGTCCTTTGCCAGCAGTTTGGGCCCCAGCCCAACCTTTGAGCCCTCTTAGGGGGAAAACACTGTATTGTCCATAGCACTCCGAAGACTAAACCCTTTTGGGATAACCGCGGTACCGAACTGTGACTGGTATTTTCTAAGTAAGTGTAGATATGTACGCCGTTCTTTCGAGGTAAGGTACTCTGACATATGTAGCATAAACTGGTCCTGCTGTTAAATGGGTCGATTATTAACTGAGCAGCTGTGTAGGGGGTAGCTAACTTTGAATGCACAAAACCACTGTTCCTTTGGACATGGGACACGGAGGTAGGTGCTGGGTACTTGTCTTTTTGTGGTGGGGTAACGTAAGAGGAAAATGAAGGTCAATGAGAAAACGTGTAATTTTTTATAGCATTGTAATGTTGGAAATTGATACCCATTCGATACATTATTCACAATGGTTTTAATCCCTTTTGTTGCCCAGTTTTTGCTATTTCCCCAGCATTCTAAGCTGGAATTTCTAAAGAGGTAGCAAGCCTAGTGTAGGGAGGGGAAACTGAAGGGAAAAAGAAGTCTCTTTCTAAGAACAGAGATAGCCAAATTGTTTTTCCTGACCTGGTGGTCCAGAACCACTGGGTTTTTCTGATGAGGCTCAAATTCCCAGGCCCAGAAGATGACATTACTGTCCCCTTGGAATCAAAGGCTCCCACCAGGAGAATGCACAGGGATAGCATCAAGCTCCTGGGAGACACTCTGGCCGTGGTGCCTGCAAGGACTGTGGTAACTGCAGCCAGTCCATCCCAAAGGAACCAGCCTGGCCACCCAAGGGGAGATGGTCATGATGCAGAGATTTTTGAGGTGGTAGGGGGTCTGGGTTTTAGCCAATTCTCCGTGTTCTCAAAGCACAGAGAGACAAAACAAAAATACTTCTGCCTTACGAAGTACCTTCAGAAGAGAAGTGTCAGCAGGTTGGGGAAGACGTTCATTTCTTGCAAAGTGATGCATTCAGAGTTAGCTGCCTTTCTGAAATAAAAAAAAAAAAATTACAAAAACTACTGTATGTTACTTTGAAAATGTGAATAGTATTTTTATAGCTTGTTAAAGACACAGCTAGTTGCATTTGTAAATAAGGATAATGTTGCTTTTATTTTCCTTGTGGACACCATTATTTGGAACATAATTGTCCTTAGGGTTGATTTGTATATAGGTAATTTGCTTGTGATTTAAGCCGCTCCTCCCCTTTCCTTTCTCTCCCTTCCCACCCTCTGGTTTTGGTTAGAAGTACCATTTTTGGCATTCTGTGTGATTCTGTGTTTTAGCACTATTGTGGTGTGTTCAGACTTTCTGCACTTGCTTACACAGTAGGATAAGCCAATTGTGTGTGGCGTAATGTTACTTTAACCTTTCGTTCCTCATATTTTAGCTATCGAGGATTATACACTGCTAAAATACTTACTGACCTGGGTTAATATTAGCATAATTTAGCATAATTTCCCTTCTTTTCATGGTTTCTGGTTTTTTCTTTTTTTTTCCTTCCCTCCCCTTTTGTCTTGTTTGGAGGCTGGGAAGAAACCTGTGGATCTTCTCTTTGTGTGGTTCTATTCTCCCCCACCCCACGTGCCAGCCCCGAGTTTCTCCTCATGGCCCTTGGGGTAGAGCTGTATCTGTTTGTTAAGGCAAATGTAGACTGCGACCCACCTTGCATCAACCCACACTCATCCCAGCTGAACAATTTGAGAACTGTTCTGCCTTTTTGTTACATGAATCTGTCAGAAATATATTTTTAATTTAATATAAATGAAATTCAATAAAATATGAAACAAAGTCTCTGTGAAATCTCTTATCGGGGGGGCTTGAGCACTGCCAGTGCCACGGACTTCCCACGTCCATGGCCTCAGACCCTGTTTGGGGAAAGCCCTGGGGCAGCCACACACACCCCTACACACATCCCCACCTACCCACACACACAGCTACCCTACACACACCCCCCACTGCCCCCCGTCTGCCTCCCTGTCTGGAGAGCATTAGCCCTGCATCACCAGGCCTACGGAAAGCATTTTACATTTAGTGAGAAAACGTAAAGGTCATTTGGCTCTTTGAGGCACGTTTTAAAACACTCCAGTGTCCCTGGATTGCAACGCTTGCTTTCATGACTGACCTCAACATTTTATCCCCAGCAGCGTGGAAAGGTCATTGCAGATACACACAATTCCCTGAGTGGCTGTGCCAGTGCTGGTAAATTGTCTCCTACCTTCAGGGAGCGCTGCCAGGAGCACAAGCTGTTTTTAACAGCACTGCTTGCTGAACGGGGGTTAGGGTAACATTATTAAGCGTTCCTGCTTTACAGCTGTAGGTAATATAAGCTGTACTTTCCATGGGGAGGGGAGGGAGGGGGTTTGAGGGCAGGTAGGTGAGACAAAACAGTGCAGCTGCAAGCCCGCCCTTGTACAGGAGGGCAACAGGTTGTGGCGTCCTGCCCCTGGCACCGCATCCAGCTCTGCCCCACGAGGCCCTTCCCACGCCTGGCCTGCACCCAGGGGCACACACACTCTGAATGGCTCCAGCTAATGAAGTACCACACAGAGGAAACGCTGCCTGATGCAAAGGCTGAGATTCGACATCACAAAAGATCTTCACGGTGTAACATCAGAACTTCAGCAATACTTCGGAATAAGTAAGGACCAGAGCATGAGCAATACAAGTTTTAATACATGCACCTCCCCCGCCCCTTTCCCCAAGTGGGTTTTACTTACCTGACCAAAAAAAAAGTAAAAGAAAAGAGTAATCAACCCACTATTATTCCATATTAATTTAAAACCCCGTGCAGCTCATTCAGGGAAACACTGCGAAGGCCATGGGATTCAGGTGTTTAAGGTGGTACTGAACAGCACAGTTCAGCTTTTGCAAGCAGTTTCGTGCTGCACCAATGGGGATGAAGTTCTCTGCAGCCCTGTGTCACTCATGAACCAGGTGGGCACACGCCTATGAAATTACTCAAACCTGAGACCTCACTGCTGAGGAAAGTTGATCTTGCAGCCACCAGTCCATGGGCCACCACATAACACCCAGGCTGCCTCAGCAGCCACAGAGAAAATTCACATGGAAAATGGGAGCTATGACATGACAGGGGACATAAAAGCAAATTGTGCGGGCAGTCATGAATGGCTGTGAGAATAATTTGCCCCTGGAAGAGCTCCTGAGATCGCAGGGAGCCTCCACATCCTCCAGCAGATAATACTGCTGGGAACAGCTGGGTTAAGTTCCCTGGCACACCTGCAAGCCCAACATCAGTCTTTATAGGTCACTATTTAAAAAACAAAAAGAAATTTACTTAAAAACTCTTTCCACGCTGTCTGCCACCCTCCATTCCTACCCATCTTCCCCACCAGAGCAGGGCATTGCTGGGTTTAGCTCCTCCTATCAGTCAAGTCTGTCTAAAGTCCTTGTTCAACAACTCCAAAGGGACACCCATTCCATACCTCCAACCTGTCATGCCTGTTCCCCTCTCCAGAAAGAACAGCTGACAAACAGCCAGTACAACTAAAAAGAAAGACTCCTTTACTTACCATAAAAAATCCACAACTGTAAAAGTGTGTGTTTCTACTGCTGCACCCCTGCCAGTAGCTAATGCTGGGGGTCACCAGAGCACCGGGATAACAGGAGTGGGCTGCACAAATCCAGGAGGTGTCCAGGTGTTCATTATGACCTTTAACACAAGCCATATGCAAAAAGAAGTTAAAAACCCCAAAGCAACACCAACACCAAGTCAAGCTGTGTAGCAGGCTGGTCTTAGCAAAGCCCAGCTACTGCCTTCTCTCTCTGCTGCACTCTCCTGTCATGGACCAGCAGTGAAATAAGAATTTAATACAACCTTCAAATCCCCAGCCCTTCACATGACCCTCTCCACCATGCTGAGTAACTGAGAGACACCATTTGGGCAGCAGAAACTGATTTTGCATAAGTGGTATAAACCTTCAGCCAAGACTCTGCTTGTCCCTGCGATAAATCCCCTCCCCTACCCTTTGCGTTTTTCACACCACAAAAACCCTTTACTGTTATTATGCAAAGAAAATCTGTATGAATTGCTTCCTGCAACGCATGGCAAGTCAACAAGATTGTAGCAACAAGCAAAGGAGTCATATTTTCCTTTCAGCCATCCCCACAGTAATCCTCTTTTGTTCCTGCCACACAGGGTGCGTGTTGCTGTGCCCCATGCCAGGGCCTTGTGCGGAGCTGAACAGATGAATTACTACAATGGAAACCTTTTGTTCCCACACAGAATAGAAATAGTCATGATTTTTCAGACCCTTGTACCAAAGTGTGCTCCTGGCAAGGCAGGGAACAGCAGTAGGGATGGGATGGGAACAGGGGAGGGCAGGGGGGTATGAAGAAAAAACTATTCTGAGAAGCAAACTGACCTCTTTCGTGACCTGCTGCTTCAGCACCTGTGCCTTTTTCTGTGTCTCTGCCCCTGACGCTGCTGGTCCAGTTTGGGCTGAGGACTGCAGGACTCCCCCTGCTGTTCTCAGCAGCTGAACTGTGGCTGAAGGCATCACACACTGCAGCAACCTGGAAAGCAAACGTGGACACAGCTCCTGTGAAATCCAGCTTACCAGCAGCAGGATCCATCTACTCAAACACCAGGTTGGTCAACAGCGAGTAGTTCTCTGCACCATTGCCTCTCAGGGGCACAAAGCATCACCTGGGGATGGAAATGACCTACCTTTCACTCCTCCTTTTCTATGTATGGGAGCGATTTTCCACAGAGGAATTGTTTCCTTCTTCTATTCTATCCATCTTCTAACATAGCAGATGGCACGTTTGGGCTCCCCAGTTGATTGCTGCTTCATGTTTCAAAGGAGCAAATCCTGCCAAACCAAGGAAAAGAAACCACGGTTAAGGAATACATACATAAAATGGCTTAACACTGAATAGTGACATCAGTCTTACCCAAAGGCCACCCCACCCACACCACTGCCTGTAAAATGTCCTCACTTTGGCTAGAAAAGAGAAATGAGGCAAGAACTTCATTTTTCTGTCACTTTATCTGCTCTGTGCAGGATTACCAGATTATGGGGAAATAACCAAGCAGCAGACAGTGAAATGGTTGCACTGCATTTGCCTTTTTTACAGAGAAGTGCAAAATGTGCTCATTTTGATTGAATGTATCTATAACCTCGGGGGAGCAAATGACCGTGCATGGAAGGCAGAAGCAAAAACTCAGTAATTTTCCTGTGCTGGTCCACAGCACAGTTACCACACCCTGAGCTGGCCCCCAAGTCCTCAAGGGCAGCAGAACTATGAGCTTACCCTGGCTGGCCTGTACCAACACTCCCACATTTGCTCAGGGAACGGGGCACAGGCCCAGCAGACACTTCAGTGTGTCGCATCGAACATATGTGGACAGACAGATGAAGGCAGCTTTGGTGAGTGCAAAGCTCTGCACACCAGAGCTGGAGAGATGGATCATTTTGGCTGGAAGAGACCTCAGCTTTGCTGCCTCTCCTCTTCACACAGCCCTGTGCTCTCCAGCTATTTTTAGCCCTGGTGCCAGCATCACAGGGCACAGCATGGTTCAGCACGTTTCTCTGGGACCACAGGGACAGGGTCTCCTGAGGAATTTAAATTTTTTTTCTTAATACATCTGTTGTCCCACCACCCCTGGCTAGAAGTGTGATGGAGAAGGAGACTGCTCAAAGCATCCAACCACCAAACTCAGGAGAGAGGATGGAGATATTAATCTCCTAATTCATTCACCTGATTACATTTTTTGTACTTTGCTGAAATCCACACACTGTTCTGTGTCTCTGTTGGTATGTGGGGCAAAACCCCATTGAGCTTTAACAGCATGCAAGAACTATCAGGTGAATCTCTGAGACTGCAACAGTTAAAATAAGTTTGACTCCAAATTTAACAAGACTCAGAATAGCAAACTATTCAGAGGTGGGTACCTTTGTGCAGGGAAGCAGCTTCACTTCAGTCAAATAAGAGTGGAGGAAAAAATGCAGCATGTTTCCTGTCACATCAGAATTATTCTATAGCTTTTAAGAAAGACAAAAAGAGGAGGAGTAGGTGGATATTTTAGAAGCTATTGTTCAGTAGTTTCAGGTGGTATCTACAGTAACTTGGGATTAGTCTAGAGGAGTGACATCCATGACACAACACACAGACTATGTCTCCTGCTGCTCCTTGCAGTTTGGACAGCAGAGGGAAAAATCAGAAGCCTTGGATGGTAAAATGGGCTCTGCCATCCCAGGCTTCAGTGTCTTTCTGAATAACAGAGGTAACATGATTTGAGCTCATCAGCAAGAACAAGGACTGGAAGGACTGGAAGGACTGGACGAAGGAAGAGAAATGACTTTGTGGGGTTCCTGGCCATCCCTCTGCCCAGAGACACCATCTAGTTCACAGGGACTGCAGCAAATTCATCCTCACTTTTAGTGGCCTTAGAGGCTGAATGTACCTGCCAGCAAATGCCACACACCTGAAGCCAGAGCTACATTTTTCCCCAGAATCCCTCTGGAACATGGGATCCCTGCAGTCTGCAGAGTGCCTGCTCATCCCACACGATGCTGTTATCCACAGACATCAGCACTGGGTATCACACAGGCTGTGCAGGGTGATGGCACGGACAAGGTATTTCCTGACACTCCCTTTTATCAAAACTTGAACTTTGTACATTTAGCTGTAATTTTCTAACTTCCTTCAGGAGCTAGGCCTGGAGGAAACAGACACATTTAGGACACCTGACATAAAACTTGAGGCTTTCCTGTTAGACAAGGGCACCAACAGCTCAGTCAGAAGAGGAGAGAAAAGTACCTTGCTCAGAAAGGCCTTGTGGCCTTTGCCGTGCTTGTGCAGTCCCACAGAAAAAAAAAGGAAAAAAAAACCAACAGAGGAGACTATTTTCCTCTGCGCCCCACATAACCCAGCCTGGAAAAGAGAGAGGGATGACTTTACAGCTTATTTAATAATGCAGAACCTGAAGAAGGGGCAAGCTGCACAGAATCCCCAAGAGAGACTGCAAAGAGTCAAATTTGCTGATAATACACTACTTGCAAAGAAAGCTTCTGCTATTCCCCTCTTGACACAGGGCCTGTTGCCTACCAGAGCAATCATATCCAAGTGTAATTGTCTAACAATTGTTCCGCACTGAGAAAATAGTTCTGATTACAGACATTAACACGTTTAGGCATTAAGCTTCCTCACTGTAATTACCCTTGAGCTTAGTCTCACAAATGAATTAATGTGCTGATCACTTGGACTAATAGAACCAGCAAAATGGTGATGAATTGCTTCCAAATCAGATAAAATCAAGCGTGGCATCATTTAATTAATTTCGGGGCTTCAGAGGAGGAGAAAAGGGGGTCAGCATGATGCTGAAAAGAAATGTATCTTTCCCATAGCGTTTTCTTCAGAGACAGAAATACGCAAACAAGGGAGGATGGGGCTGGGGAAAGGGAAGATGCACACCAAGTGAGAAGGAGGTTGCTGGAAATGGGGCTGTACAATCCATGTGTGTGAGCAGGCAGACCCTCTGCGTGACCGATTAAGTACAGCTCACATAGATGCAATGGATGGATTTCTTCTAGGTATGAAAAGATGAACCGCTCTGATTTTGAGTCATTCTCTGAGTGCCATGGCCCATGCATAACCCCTGCTTCTCCCCCAAGCAGAAAGCCTGCTCCTGGCCTTCCCCAGGATCACAGTTCCTCTGTGAGAGCTGTCTGAGGACAGAATTGCCAAAAACCCATCTCCATTGTCATGTTTTCTGGCAGGGGATCATTTGCTGGGCTGTCAGCACAAGGCTGGGCTGGACTCTGCTATGATAAGACAATCTATTGTTACTCTCCTTGACTTCTGCTCCCCTGTTGTCTTGGGCTTTGGACTGCTGCTTTTAAGTACAGACTCTCTCAAATTAGAGTTTCCCCTCGGATGGCTGCCCACCTGTAAAATAGAATGGCCTCATACAAGGAGCTTGTACCTGACAGGGCTACACACAGAGTTTCTCCTTGAAGCCCAGCAAATAATGATCCATAATCAATTCAGATTTTTCCATCACATGGATATCCTACACAAACATCCACAAAGAGAGAAGGTCTTACAAATCAGAGGTCTCCATTAGATCTCACATCTAGTTCAGGCTTCTGCAACAGGAGAGCAGGCAAGCTTTCGTGTCCACACTTTACAAACACACCCACAGTCCTGGCCTGATGCCAGTTTAAAGATACATTAGCAGCACACAGAGACACACACATACATGTACACAGACATGGATTTGCTGCCTGCCTGTAAACGGGTGCTCATCTCTCCTTAGTGCACGTATACCTGTGTAAGCCTATGCATCATAAAATACACGCACACGGACACACTCAAAGGATATTATACCAATGCACCAACAAACTTTATAACCATAAACCTTCTCCCATGTCATTTAAATGACAAGGAGTTTTGTCACTGCTGATCTCAGCAGGAAGCTACACAGGGTCCACAGTACTCTGCTGCACATTTCAATCTACACTTTATTTGGCCGAATTTTGGAGTGGCAGAGAGAGGGAGGTGATTAGACCTGTGAAAGCTAAATTTGAAGATAGGAAGCTTTTCATTCTCAAAAGTGTGGGGAGTCAGTACGCTTTATCTCAGAGCCTGGCTGCCCTTTTGATAGAAAAGACACAGGAAGCAGGATTCCCCTGTTTACCCTCTGTTGCTGGGAATGGTAACTGAAGCCTCCCCATGAAAAGACTGTTTCATGAGATTTTCCAGAGACCAGAGATCTAGCAGCCCAATATCAACACCCTCTGGCAGCATTTATCATTGTCTTGGCTATTTTAATCCATCCAGTTGCCCTGGGGACAGTGCAGCTTATGACTCCATTTGTTTGATGCAGCCCTACAATAAATCTGGTTAGTGGAGCAGAGAGTGCAGGTGACAGTCATCGTGATATAGAGCAGATTCCTTATTCTCAGACCCTGATCTTGCATCAGGCATCTCCTGAGATGCCAATAGCTCTATTTGCTCTTTTTTTCATAAATAAAAGCCAGCAAACAGCAAAGACCACCAGCAGCCTGGCACTAACTGTCACACATGCAACAAGTCTGAAGGTCCTGAGTTTCCTTGCCTAGCGGTAATCTGACCATATCCCTGCAGCCTCACCACTGGCACCTTCATGGACACTCAGAGGTCTTGAAGAAGACTCAGCTGTTCCTGCCTTGTCCATCCAGTTTGTCACAGAGGTGCTGGTTCTGCTCTGATAGCTCTGGCGGTGCTAAGTTGTGAGTCTTACCCTGCTCTGCTTTACTCCTTGGGAGGAACAGCTCATCACACTTGCCATTCTTCCAATGCCAATGGACGCATTTCCTGTGCTAGGGCCCAGTTCATTTAAAAACAAAACCAAACACTAGAACCAAACGGTGCCAGATGTTCAAATAATTGGCACTGACATCTTTGGGAAATCTGGCCATGCATTGCTCGAGATCTGCACCTGATGGGCAAACCAGTGGTCTGGTTGAGAAGTGATTTTTAAGGGTAACTAAACTTCCAGCACAACCTTCCAGTCGGTCAGTCACATTGTGGAAGTCTGGCAGGATGAGCTTAGAACTCAGACAAAGGGGCATTTGTGCATCTGAGCACCACAGGGGACCTGGGCTTTTCCTGTACTTCAGTTCTGCCTGCGTAAAGAGGTAGGAATAAAATAACTCACTCATCTCCAAGGGGTGCTCCGTGTGGACAGGTTTATGAAATGCTCACAACCTGTTCTACAGGCAGGGTGCTCCCGTAAGCATCTTGCAGGGGCCTCTTGGCCACACGACAGTGTCACGGTACTCTAAGTGCAAGAGAGGGATTTGCTTTTACAGTATGACATTTGCCAAACAATTAAGCTGAAGAGCAGTGCGCTATAATCACTTTTAGTATTAAACACACACAGTAAAAATAAATGTTTAAAGACACATGGGGTTTTTATGAGTTTAGGACACGATGTTTTGCACATTACTGTAAGAATCCTTACTGCTACCATAAGCTTCTGTTCAAACTGTGTAATTATTACCAGGGACTTTTTTGTTCTCCCATTATGCATTAACTGCATCTAAGAGATACAGAAATGAAAGAATCTGAGCTTTCCTAACTTAACAGCCGGTTGGAGGATTTGCTGTGCACTTCTTCTTTTACTTTAGCCATAATTTAATCACAGTCTGGGAAATTAAAACAGGTAAATAGAAATGTATTTTGCACTGGACGGTAGTCGAGTGTTACAGAAACCTGCATTAGACTCACAAACTACAGGGAGAGACAGGAAATCATATCATGATTCACATCTTTTTCCATTTCCACAGGACTCCTTTAATCACCAGCCTAGTTTTTAGCTTTTGGAGGCAACCTCATCTGACCTCTGCTGTCATCCTCCAGCCCACAAATATAAAACAGAAACCATCCTAGAAGATGCCATGGGAGCACAACCAGGCACAGAGGCAATCCCTTCCTGAATCCAGAAGCTGCAATTGCGTTCATGTTAATTTTGTAACCCACCCCAAACCCCACAAGATTGCAGGTGGAGCGCTTCCTATACTTTTGTGTTCCAGGAATATAAAACAAAACCAGACAGTGACCTTTGACACCCTGGTCCTGACCCCAAACCAAAGCCCTGCCTTGTTTCCTACAGAAACCAGGTCCCCAAGGCAAAACCTACTGGCAACAAAGGTTTTGGCACCACCAAGAAAGCTGTGGTGGGTGAGGTGCTGGACCTACCAAGAAAGAAATACACGGCTTGAGCCTTGTCTTCAGCTCAGATCACAAGGGAGGGTAGTAATCTGGATTTCTAGTTAACCTGGACTTGGACTCACGTACTAATCCAACTCTAGACCCAGAGATAGTGTGCAAACACCGCCTTAGGAATTCCAAACACAAGAAAGCCCTCAGGGCTGTAGTCAAGCTGAATCCAGGCTGAATGCAGGGTGCTATCCTAGCAACCATTACCATTTCTGTGTTAATATTCATGGATTTGCGTGCTCCCAGCCTTGGGAGAGAGTGAATGTCCTCTAACTGCAACTTCAGCCTGGTCAAGGTGACTGACCTTTTTCATTAAGTGCTTTCAAATTTCCAATCTAGCCACGGATGTGAAAAATCTGTGCTAATTACAGACTTGTCGTGAGGCCAAAAGTGCAGAGGGGAGATAAGGAGGGGGGGGGTCTGAGAGTTATTTAAAGGCACAACATCAAGAGCGTTTTCGGCTGTCCTGGTCTTGTTATTCCGGTAGGATTATTATCTAAAAATAGGACCAAAAATCTGGGAGGGCTTGAGATGCTGGTACCTGCCCTCAACTCAGATGGGCATGGTGAAGCTCTCTGGTGGTGCTCAGTAGAAGAGGAAAAAAACCTTCCTGATTTTTGTCCCAGTCCATTCTGCATTCTGAACCTCTGGCACCCTCACATATACTATAATATAAAGTCCCAAACTATATGTGCACAACACTTAAAAATAGTGCTTAAAGCATAATGGCTTGTTAATATAACACATATCACCTGAGAGCTGATATGAGTTCTTTCCCTTTTTAATAAAGCACATTTTGAAACTGACTTTTATTCTTTCCTTCTTTTTTTAAAGTTCCCTGGCATTATGCAGAAAAACCCCATCAGTGTGAAGTGGAATGTAGTGCAGTTTATTACCACTAACAAGGGAATGGCCCATAACTCTAGAGACAAAGCCTCAAGTGAGCTATGAAGGTCATTTTCTTGCATCCAGAAAGAAAATATAATACTGTGCTGTGCTTCCCATTTCAGACAGAATGTGGCCTGCTTTCAGTTTTTCAGTTTTGTTGTAATAAACAGGAAAAAAAAAAAAAAAAGGTCTCTCAGATGGACTTTCACGCAGTCAGTCCTCCCCACTTCGGGGGGATTGAAGGTAAGTATTTATCAATATTATTTATATCTGTCTAGCATTATTTTTACTCCTCTGGATTTGCTGATTAGTTTGTTCATGAATCTTTAGGATCTGACTGTCTACCCAGTCACTGCTTATCCCTGCTGGAAATACTCAAGCATCTCAGTGGGTAAAGGCTCAAACAGCAAACTCACAGCCTTGGTCATTCCAGAGCTCTCCATTTTTTCAGTTCTTGGAAATAAAGCTTTCCTGTGATCCCCCATCATTGTTTCATGTGACCATGAACCTTAGAGAAATGTTAAAAGATGGCAATGCTGTATTAAAAGCCAGTGGGGTCACAGGAGGTACCAGGGTATACATAATATGCTGGACAAACACACAAGTCTTTGACTGTTTAAGCCTTAGGTCATAAATGAAAATAAAGAGCAATCTCCTTTTCCAGCCATTACTACATTAGAGCCCTGCTGCAGGCAAACATGGGCCAAAAACACTGCTGCTGCTCTCTGAAAATGTGGGCTTTTTGCTCCTTGAACAAACCCGTGACATCGGTGCTCTGCTGTGGGGTCAGAGACAACTGGGGTGTAACAGGAGGAGATACATTTTTCCACACCCCCATTCCCCTGGTCCACCTTTCTACCACTGTAGAAAACAGACAATCTCCTCCTCCTCCTCCTTCTCTGCCTCAGTCCCGAGGCTTAGTTATTTTGGCCTTGCTAAATGGCTTAGATTTTGTGCTCTACAGCTGTAGTAATTCACATTTTCCTTGAGTTTCAAGAGGAATATCTTCCTGGGGTGGGATGATCAAGAAAAGTAAAACCTAGCATCACATCACTGTCATGTCTTCCCTTTGCAAATGGTGTCATATAAAACCATGTCAGAAAGTGTTGGGGCGCTACCAACAGCAGTTTTCAAAATTATGCCAATGAAACACTGCTGATTAAGAAGCTCCTGATCTCTTGTTTGGGGTAGGAAGAGAAGGCACATGCGATCATCTGTGACCATGGTAAGTCTTGAAAGAGAAAAGCACACAAAAACAAACTAATGCTGGATTGCCATACCTGAGAGCAGGCTGAGTGCTGAAGGAGTGAGCAAGAGGGACCTCTGCCTGCACACACAGGGAAAGGGCACTGAATATACTGCCTGCTCCCAGCTAAATAACTCTAATAGGATCTAATCCTGCTGCTAACGCATCCAGAAATAAGTACTCTTTTGAGGTATGTAGCTGGTAAATTTTCTTAACCCCAGTCAAGTCAACAGAAGGACAGAGATGGGTTAAAAAATTTGCCTCTATCTATTTACTTCAGCTATTACCCTAAACATCAATTCCTTATCGCTAAGTACTTCATCACTAACTGATGAACATTCAGCAGCTTTGCCAAACATTTGACACTTCCAGTAGAAAAGACAAATTGCAGCATTGCATAAACAACAAAAGCCAGACTCCAGACTAATTTAACGATGCAAACAAAACGTTGGGGTTTGTGAACCCCACTCCTAACACTAGCCAGCGCTACACGACAGGGTGCTAGAGCTAACACCATCACCAGTTTCGTTACTGTAAACAGACCTGAAGAAGCTAGAAGAGAAACCGTGGTGGATCAGCATTCCTGTGCCTTCCCACAAAAACTGATCCAAGAATTAGGCTAAGTCCTCTTGTGAGAGGACTGGCAAGAGGCACGACACAGCTCCAGCCTCCCAACAACACCCCCTGCACGCAGCTTGCCAGCCCAGCGCCGCACTACAGTGTTATTTGGCTGAGTGGATCTGAGGAGAATAACGCTGCCAGTGGGGCTAATTATACGGCTTGGACAAAAGCTGAAGGCAGGGGCGGTACTCAAGAAAGGCAAGCAGTAGGAAGCTCTGCCAAATCCAAAGCTTTGGCCGTTCCTCCCATGTCTGGCCACATCCCTTACCCACGCTGGGTCAGCCCACGCTGACCTGAACAGTGACATGAGGAAATGCCAGAGAAACTGCTTTAGTTTTGTAAATAACAAGCGACGCTGTCAATGAGTAAAAAATTATAATTGTGTTCCCCCACTCCTTTCAAAAAACCACTGTGTCTTCATAGGCGCCCTCCAGGTTTCAGTGCTCTGTGCCAACCCAGGCTGGGATCAAGTCTGGCAGCAATTTAAAAAGGAAGAAGAATCCTTTTTATAGAGAAGTGCATTTAATAGAGAAAAAAAATGTGGTTTTTTTCTTTGTTAAATGGATGGATGGATTAAATCTAGTAAGATGGGTTCTAACCTGCCACCACTCTGAGACAGGCTCAGAAAATATTTCCAGTACAAAGTAACAACACTAACACTAATTTTATTGACTTGCTGAAGGTATACTTTTATATACTAATAGATGTAGTAATTTTTCATACTTATCTGTACCCTCATCTCTATCTGCCTGAAGAATTGATATGTTACTGAAAATCTGTTCTTTCGCTTTCAGTTCTTCTTCCTTAGTCAGAAACTGAACTGATGGGCTTTGAGGATCAGAGGGACATCTCAGAAGTTTGAAGGGAAAAGGCAATAGTTACAACCCCTGCTTTACACACACCTAGCCCTACAAATGCTTCCTGGCTGACTCCTTCAGCCCCTTGGGGCTTTTCATTTTAATTCTTTTAAATTACTACTAAGCAACCTTGCAAATTCTCTGATGCCAAGTTCCTCCCTTTCCTCCTAAAGAAATCAGCAGGAGTTTCACTTGTGCAGTTCTCTAAAGCACCGAAACAGCACCCTGGGATCCTGCACCAGGATCCAAAGGTGTGGGGACACAGCGAGTTCAGGTCTGTGTAGCACGGGATGAGGTGACCATGCAGAACTAACCAGAGCACAGGCTCTCAGTTTTGGCCTTCAGTAACACTCCACTTTCCAGAAGACTTTGCTTAAGGCCTCCACAACATTCACTCTATGCACCATTTTAATTTCTTCATCACTGAATATCTTTGGAAGCTTAACAGCCATGTAGGATTCTGCACCCAAATATAGACTTTACTGTACTAACACTCTACTGTGTCAAGAGAAATGTCTCCTGACAAAGGGAACCAGTGATTAACATCAAGGAAGGAAAGCAAACACCAAAACTTTAAAAAAATGCCCATGTGGGTGCAGACAGCATGCCAGTGCAGATCGGAGCAGGTACAGTGAGAGAAGGCATGGACAGAGGAGTGGGGAGATGGAAAGATGGTGTCTGCAGGGTGTTCAGCTCTGGGTGGGTTTTACTGCCCCAACAAAGCAGGACTGAAACACCGAGTGCTGTGATCTCCTCTGCATTTGTTTTTTTCCTTCCTCCCCAGCTGTTAAGAAATCATTCGTGAGATGCAGAGCAGCTTTTATTTAAATATGTAACACCACCCCATTTTGCTCTGAGCGATCTAAGAATGGTTCCCCGACACTAAATCCAGCTTTATATAGTTACACATGGCATTTCCTTGACTACTACCACTCTGAACCACCCAAATCCATCAATCTAATGGAGATACACGGACAGTAAAAACATGCACTGGAAAACTACAGGCACGTTGTACGAAATGGTCAGATTTAATAAGCTGATTAATTATTCACTCCAACCAAGAGTAAAATATACTATTTGAGTCTATTTATGGATGTCTGATCTGTGCAAGTAATTTTCCAGTGCTTTATTATGTTTGCTAATACGTCACGAAAATCATGTTGTGCTAAGGGTCTTAAGTCATTTTGTTGTATAAGCATATGCCAGAAAGCTCATTCCACCCAAGGCCAGGGACACCTTCCAGCGGGCACCACGTACTTACACACCGCTGTGCTATTTCCAAGAGCTTCTGCAGAGCCAAGTTGCCAACAGAGGGGGAATTTCATTTAAAGGGAGCTATTACACTGCCAGGCCCTCTTAAGTGGCACGGCACTGTTTTCGAACAACTCTGCCACTGTGCTGTGGTGCAGGAGAAGGGCTGGGCTGGCTGCTCCCCAGGCTGTGATGGATGTCTCTGGTGGCTAGAGGGGGGATGCAGCAGTAAATTGCATCACACTGTTGACTGCTTGTGCTGTAGCACAAGGATGCAAGATGCAGCACCAGCACCTAACACAGTCACTTGGCAAATCAACTCCTTGAGGGCAGACCTCAGAGTCAAAGAAGAGTCTTACAGGCTGTCATTTCCAACCTCCCACACAAAAGTGGCCTGAGTATTTCACCCCATTAGCCTGTACTGAGTTCAATTTTAAACTGCTGCTTGCAGATATAAAACAGTAGCAGCCACAGACAGCACGATGGAGAAAAGCCTTGACTCCATCACTGCATACTCT